>JASDQU010106665.1:168033-178153 GCA_032191745.1 Picea mariana | reverse complement strand
CTATACAACACACAACGACCAACCAAACTACTGTTTTGGCTGCTCCCCCTACTAAAACCTCAGATGTACACACAGTGAAATCAAAAAATCCAAAGGCCACCCAACACCCTGAAGGAAATAAAAAATAATGAAAGAAGGGTAAGGGGGATAAGAAACCCAATATTAATGTTGGCGGGGGAAACACTGAGAAATGGAAGGCGAGGTATCTGTGCAACCTATGCGCAAAAGACCACACAACCCACCAATGTCCTCATCTTGTAGAGTCCCAAAAGTTTGTGACACAACAACAACTTGTTGTGTTAACCAATCCATTTCAGCATGGGCAAAACCTAACCCAAGCCTCTACAAGCATGGAAGGGGGTAGTCAAGGACTCTCTCCATATTCAAACAATCCTGCATCCTCAAATGTGTATATGATGAAGGGTGATTCTTTATATCAACTAGAGTGCATGACTATAGTAAACCAAGAACTTATGATAAGGGAAAAGAAGATGAACTCCCATATCTTCCTCTATAGATTGAAAAGACTTTGGGTGAAATAATGACACGCATCCCAAAAGCCATGCTCAAAAAATATTCTCACAACCCAAACACAAGGGTCGTCCAGAACTATTATTTGGTGGAGGATTTGTCTCAAACCCCTTATGTGATGTCTGCTTTGGAGATCCTCCAAAGCTACCCTTCCCAAAGGAAATCTTTGTTAACCACTTTAGGATCTACCGAGACTTGTAATCCAGGTACCATCATTCTGAATACAACCAACTTAAAACCTCGTCTGCCTTACCACGTAGCGTTTCAAATAGTAGTGGCTCACCCCACAAAAAATTTTACTCGAAATATTTTCTGCACGGTGGTTGATGAGGGTGCCTCAACATGCGTTATGTCATTGGCATGTTGGAAGGCCATTAGCCAGCCCATTTTGTCTCTGTCACCTACTATTCTCACTACTTTCGATGGTCGTTCATTCCACCACATGGTATCATTCTTTCTTTCCCCATGCAGTTAGGAGGGAATACCGTGTGCGTCGAGGTAGAATTAGTCGACGTGTCCCTCAACTACAATCTCTTGTTAGGAAGGAGTTGGACTTATGCCATGAAAATAGTGGTTTCTATAGTCTTCCGGGTCTTGTTGTTTCCACAAGAGGATTGGATTGTGACCATTGATCCATTGTCTTTCTCCAGACCTGACCCTTCATTGGGGGTGTCAAGGGTCTTGGTGATTGATAATCCTCAACTAGGTGTTGTTAACGTAGGGGTTGGTTTGTGCCCATATTTGATGGGTACCTTCGATTACCCGCCCCCTCAAGGTGATGTCAAGTTCATATCTGACCACTATAAGGTTGAGATTTTCCAAGTTTCATTATTTTTCATGAATTACTTCAATGATCCGTGGATACTTCCTTCCCCATCGGTCACAATGGATGGGACAGGGCACCCGGGCATGTCCATGCCCTTATCCACAGCTGAAGTAGTGTACTATTTAGTCCAGCAAGCTTCATCCAACACAGATCCAACTCCTACACAAGAGTTAGATCTGCTTCTAGAGCCTATTTGGGCTCAAGGTTCTCTCACTAACACCGATTCATTAGACTTAGTCTTGCCCTCCGATGAAGCAGTAATTGAAGCAATGACTAGTCCGAACAAACCCTGGGATGATCTTCATCACAGATCATACTTCCTCCTATATTCAAGCATAATCGAAGCTAGAGAATTCACCTTGACTATGACTGGAGATAGGTCTTGTCCTATTAATCCCTTAGCTACACACAAGGTCTATGCTGAGGGTAATATGGCAACCATCGCTGACACCATACCGATCAATATCTCCAAAACCCCTGGCGTCATGAATAATGTTTTCGTCATAGCTGACTGCTCCCCCAGAGAGATTCAAATATACACATATCTATTTAAATAATTTTGAGACGTTTTTTCCTGGTCTTACAAGCAAATGCCAGGCATCGATCCAAAAATAGTCGAACATGAAATCACAACTTATCCAGATGCCAAGCCTATTCAGTAGAAGCTTCGTCCAATTAATCCCAGGAAAGCAGCAGCCATTAAGGTTGAGGTTGAGAAACTGCTAAAAGCCAATTTTATCTATCCTATCCATTTGACCCAATGGGTGTCAAATCCTGTGTCAGTCAATAACAAACAAGGCATTATTCGTGTATGTACAGACTTCCGTGATTTGAGCAAGGCCTGTCCAAAAGATAATTTTCCCACACCATTCATCGACCAGATAATTGATGAATGTGTGGGTTGTGAGGCCTTCTCTTTCATAGATGGTTTGTTGGGATATAATCAAATACAAATCAAATCTGAAGACCAGCACAAAAAGACATTCATTTGTCCATGGGGTACATTCGCGTATCGTAAGATGCCCTTTGGTCTCAAAAATGTTGGAGCAACCTTTCAACGGGCCATGTCTTTTTCTTTCCATGACCTCAAGCATATAGTCAAGGCCTATTTAGATGATTTAGTATCTCGATCTCATAAGAGAATGAATCATCCCACACACCTCCGACTTATCTTTGAGCGTTGTCGCTACTTCCAGATTCGCTTGAATCCAAACAAGTGTAGCTTTTGCATAACATCAGGACATTTGTTAGGTTTCATAGTGTCAACAATAGGGATCATGGTTGACCCTCTCAAGGTTGAGGCAATAATTCAGTTGCCTCCCCCACGCACAATCCTTCAACTTCAGAGTCTACAGGGCAAGGCAAATTTTACGACGTTTCATCACCAACTATGCTGAGATCACAAAGGGATTTATGCACTTACTGAAGAAATACATTCCTTTTCATTGGTACGATTCCACTCAACACTCTTTCGATATGTTGAAACATGCCCTCACGACTGCCCCTCTGCTTCGGCCACCTAACTATAAAAAATATTTCTTATTATACCTGGATGCAGCAGAGTCAACCATCAACATGGTGTTAGTTCAGGAAGATGACTTGTTCTCAGAATATGTGATTTATTACCTGAGCCGAGGCCTCGTAGGACTGGAGCTAAATTATTCTCATATCGAAAAACTTACGTTGGCAGCAATCCATGTTATTCAACGGTTCCATAATTATGTTTTGTTTCGCAATACCACCATCATTGTTGTTGTGAATCCATTCCAGTACATGTTGACATGACAGGTAATAGGCAGAAAGATCAGTAGATGGATATTCGTCCTCCAGGATTTTGATTTATATTTCATTTCAGCAAAATCCAAAAAGTCACTGGTCTTCGCAAAACTTATTTCGGAACTTTCAGTTGAGTCAGGTGATGTTGTGCCCAAAGAGTCGCCTATCAGAGGAGATATGTTTTTGATCACATCTTTGAATCCCTGGTATGGAGATATACTTATCTATTTCCAGACTTTGAAGTGCCCCACCTATGATTCTTATGATGAGCATCGATGTATACACCATCATGCTAAGAATTATCTCATACTCGATGATACGTTGTATTGAAGAGGTGTAGACTCCGTCCTACACCGATGTCTCACTCACGAAGAAGCAGTTATCGTGCTTAACGATTTCCATAGCAGAGCCTGTGGAAATCATTTGTATGGGTTGGAAACAAACCAAAAGATTTTACGAGCAAGTTACTTCTGGCCGACACTAATCAAATATTGTATCGAATTAGTCAAGAAGTACCCATGCCATATCTTCTCTCGAAATATGAGGGCACATCTCGCTCCCATGTTTCCTTTCATCATAGTTGGTCCCTTCACCAAGTGGGGGATTGATTACACTACATGAAACCCTCCTTCAACAAGGGGGCACTATTATATCATTGTATCCATAGACTACTTCATGAAGTGGGTTGAAGTTATGTCAACATTTAAAGATGATGGAGAGACCGCGGCTCTCTTTTTATTCAACCAGATAATAGCAAGGTTTGACGTCTCGAGGGAGATTTTCATTGACCATGGAAATCACTTTCAGAACCAGATGATGATCGAGTTAACATCAAATATTGGGTTGCGACAAGGACATTCATCACCCTACTACCCCCAAGCAAATGGTCAGATGGAAGCTGTAAATAAATCTCTTAAGACCATCCTACAATGAACAATCAACTCAACCAAGTCAAATTGACATTTGATGTTATACTTGGCATTATGGGCTTGTCGAATGTCTATTAAGACTGCAACCAGTTTCTCACCTTTTCAGCTCATTTACAGGCTAGAAGCAGTCTCGCCTATCGAATGTCAGATCTCATCCCTAAATTTGGCAGTACAATTATTTCCATACACTTCTCCACTTAAAGAGCGTTTAATATACCTTGAGCACCTCAATGAGAAACATCGTGATGCGGCCCTGGCCAATGAGGCTCACAAACATAAATTCAAGTGTCAGTATGATCGATTTGTTCATCCTCGGATTTTCTCTGAAGGCGACCTTGTCCTGGTCTCTGACCAAGATAAGGACCCCTAGGGGCAGGAAAATTCAAACCCATGTGGTTCAAACCTTTCATCATAAAAGAGGTTCTAGAAAAGGGAACTTATCGTTTGGTTGAATTTGAAGGGAATGCTTTGGCAAAGCCTAGAAATGGGCTCTACCTCAAGAAGTATTACTCATAGGCAGGTCACCATGGGTAACGTTTTGTAACATATGTATAGTCTTTGTACTATTACTTTCTAGTTTCTTTTAGTATTTTGGACGTGTCATTTTTCATGTTGTCTTTCGTCACTGTGGCAGATGTCAAGTGAATTTGAGGTATTCATTAGGTATGCAGATGGCGCTAGCCGACACACTCAGAGGCTTGCCTCCACAACTTGGGTAATTTTTACACCTCAAGGCCAGTTATTATCTTCTGGAGGTATATTATTAGGTGACACCACAAACAATGTCACCAGGTATAGTGCATTTATTGAGTTTCTTCGTGATGCCCTGTCATTTGGTATCTCTCATCTCCGGGTCTATCTCGATGCTCAACTGGTTGTGTCTCAATTAAATAGAGTCTACTGTGTTCATGATCCGAATTTACACCGACGATTCCTTAGAGTATGTCTCTTAGAACGAAGCTTTGATTATATTACTTATTTTCATATTCCTAGTAGATTAAACCAAAATACAAATACTTTAGCTAATCAAATTATAGATTGGCATCTAAAACACATATGAAAGGACATACACATAAATATGTAAATACATTTTTAAAGGTAAATATGATCCATAAGACACAAAAAGACATAAAAATCCATATATAATGTCATAACCACCGGAGTACATAGGTGGACACAAGCGCCTCAAAAATATGACCAGTAACAAGTCATGGGGCTTATGCCCTCAAAAAATATATAAAAGTAGTGCTCTCAGCACATGAAAATTCTAGACTAACTAAGGTCAGGGCATGTGGGCCCTGTTGTATTGATCAACAACGTTTTCCAAATGTCGAAACAATCAGACCCACATCCGTGGTGCCCCCACTACATGAAGTTTGATAGATGGTGGCAGATCCTCAATCTCTACCATAGGGACCGTGCGGGTGAGCGAGGTAAATTTTTGCTCGACTTGTCTCAACACCCTCTCAGCCTCCCCGGCTGGAAGCTTTCCTACTGTTGTTGGTCCCCCTGTAGCGACAGGTGTAGCCCCTAGCCGAGGATGATGCCTGTTCCTCACATAGTCTGTAGGTCGCACTGGTCTCACATCTGCACAAAATAGACACATATCTGTCAAATACTCTGGTATAAAAAAAATGATATATAAAAAAAAACAACATAAAAATTACATATGNAAAAAAAAAACAACATAAAAATTACATATGTTTCACAAAAAAAAAAAAAAACAAAACAATGATGTAAACTTACCCATCTCTCCTCGATCCTCACTAGGAGGTACTAGTATCTCAGGATCTCTCGAGAAATCAATCCCAGCATAAGGGTAATCCTCTATGACTGGGATCTGTCATGACAACCAAGCGAAGAAATCATCGTCAAAGGACTCATTGGTCCTTCCACCACCCTGTCGTGGCAGTAACATTGCCCATCTACAAACTGCAGGAAGAGAGGCCTAGTGTCCTTGTACCACTACTTGAGGACTAAATCTCGAAACTCTTTAAAATAAGAAAGAGCATAGAATGGTCCCGAACTCAAATTTCCTCTGTGTCTGCGACCGATAATCTGTCAGTTGCCTCTTCATACAATCTAGCAGTGTAGTGCTCCAGTCAAATATTTGTTCATTTAAGCATTGGACTGTACAATTCATCTGTGCACGGGATGCCTAATGTAGAGTTGTAGAACCAGTCATCCACACAATAAGAAACACAATCGCCTGCGGTGATAAGTCAATGATCTTGATTATGGGCACCTGCGAGCTTGATCGGTCTGTACCAGCCTCACAATAAAGTCCTATCAATTCCGATATGTTATGAGGCCTTGAAGGAAATGTCCAAAAGTTGACTGGTTCCCCTCTCCTAGAGAGGCCAGTCAAAAAATATATGTCCTCTGTCGTAGGCACCAATGACTGATCCTCTAACATAAAGGCCTCTGCATCAGGATGCCAATAATCAACCAAGGCATTTAGTAGCCTAGGTTGTGCCCACATAAAAGGACATAAGAAGAACTTGAGCAGCCCACATTGCATTAAGCCAGTCACAACATTGGGTTCTTCCTCGACCAATTCACTAACCTCCTCATGCTCTCTTTCCCTCCAGTGAACATACATCCTGCAAAACACCAAGTTCAAGAGAGTTAACCCTTGTTTTTTTTAATTTTTTCATTCAATAAGGGGGTCCACACGGGCTATAATGATTACAGTTGTGTGTACACACGTGCAGTTTTTACTCTTCCTGAATGTACATGCATCCTGTCATAAGACAACCCGCGTGGACCTAGGGCCGACCTTTTGAAGGTCGACGCCCCCCAAAAAATTGAAACCCAAAGCATAAATAAAGATTTAAATTGAAATAGGAGAGAGTTTATTCTTACTTGGTCCAGAAAGATGGTCGTTTCGTCCACTGTAGCTCCTGGAATCACCACTTTTATCAAATGGGTTTTTTTGCTCCAGAGTCAATTTCCAAATCAACAATGGTGATAATGAGCTGCCAACTTCTATTTATAGACTTTTTGGCCTCTTTTTGTCACTTTTTTTCCCCCCCTTATCTTTTTATTTAAACCAAAAACCATTTAGAGTGATTCAAGAGTTGCATTGGAAGGGTATGATCGGGTATCAGGACAATTTTTTGGAGTTTTGGGTAACTTTTGACGGTCCGTGGAAAAATCTCAAATGATCAACTTGAGCATGTAGGTTAGGTTTCCACCTTGACTTTTGTATCTCGTTGTCTTTATCCCTTTTCCATAGGATCGACCCCATCAGGTTGCAACACATAACCATCATTGCTACTTTACAAGTGTCGCGAGTTGGTGGTAGAGCTTACCGGAACATGGATGCCCTAGGTAGATCCTAGTTGCATTATGGTGTCCATGCTGTCTCTAATCACTGTAGGATCGGGAGTCCTTGTTGTTTTTCCTAATTCGGAGTTTGAGCCTCATTTGCATGATTCCTTTTCACTCTTGACCTCATCCTCGGGACTCCCAAAAGACATAACGGGTCTTCTTTTAAGCCCTTTTCATACCCTCTGAACATGAAAAGATTGTCAAGCAATCGTGTGGCCTTTTATGCTCGTTAAACTGAAATTTGAAAGTCACGTCTGTCTGACGGCATTTTACCCCTTTTTCGGTCCAGACGGTCAACTGTATGAACAAAGGTATACTCTAAGGAACTTCAGTTCTCTAGAAGAGTACTCTCAGGTATCATTTTAACCCTTTTTCAAGCCTAAGGGACTAAATTTACGAAAAAGGAACTCCCACGGAGTCCATAGTTAAGTTCTTTTCAGACTCCCTAAAATTGAAAAGATCGTCGAGTGACCTTATTCTTTCACACTCATTAAAATGGTCCAGAAGAACATTCCTGATGGAGTCCATAGTTAATCTTTTTTCAGACTCCTTAAAAATGAAAAAATGGTTGAGTGATCTTGTCTTTATCACACTTGTTAAAATGGTTTTGAATAGACGTCTTGTCGGTGCTAGTTTACCCCTTTTTCGAACCGATTAGACTACCTTCAAAAAAGGTACCCCAGTGGAGTCTCCTTTTACATTTTTTCAGACTCTCTAAATATTAAAATCTATCGAGCTTACCTTCTATGGGCTCATTAAATTCACATTGAAGGACATTACCATTGTGTGTTGTATTAATCACATTTTCATACCCGCATCCTTGGCCTAATGTCAGCTCCATGTTTCTCTCAACTAAACCATCTAAAGCATGCCTTATACGCAAGCCTTGTAGCACTTTTCCTCTATGTCTTGACACCTTTGGCCCCTGGAGGATTTTTCCCAAGTGTCCTTACTTTGAACATCAGTTTTGTCCCTGTGCCTTGAAATTTTATGTTTGCAAAACTGGTTCCTCCTTTGTAATGTAACATTCTTTTATTCTTTTTCCACAATTATTGAAAAAGACAAAAAAATCAAATATACC
The DNA here is from genome assembly GCA_032191745.1 of Picea mariana. NCBI lineage: Eukaryota > Viridiplantae > Streptophyta > Pinopsida > Pinales > Pinaceae > Picea > Picea mariana. The sequence continues at coordinate 169,677 of JASDQU010106665.1, read as the reverse complement.
CCAAAAAGAGGAAGGGAAAAGTATTTTATTTATTGACAGCATAATGAGTAGCCCTTGGATAAAGCACATCTGTCCATTTGTTCGTCAAACTTTGGGATTTAATACGACCTTAGGAAGTTGTTCTCGCTACATAGAGTTGTTTCCTCCTCCATTTGGTTATTCTTCCAAACATATGGAGAGTTTGTGTTTCCTCCTGCCTCGTAAACTTATGTTAATGCCATGCTGCCCAAGTCTCATCATTTGTCGTGTTGTTGTCCAAGGGAAGTTTTTACCAAGCCTAAGTCAGCCCCTCTGCAGTTTGTCTCTTGTCCTCATGCCTGGCCATCCTGAACGTCTAATCAAGTCTTTGTTCAAAATCAATGAAGCCTTTAGTCTGATCATCAAGTTTCTCATTTCCATGAACAACAAGCCATCGAAAACCTCTGGGTAGTGAAGTTGTACACTCATATTACACTCCTACCTGAGTTTTGAATATTTTGAAGTTGTTTCTCAAGCTCTAAAGACCTCATATCCAACCATCAGGCCTTAGAAACTTCTAAGAAAATGGATACTTTACACGTATATCCTTTTGATTTCGAGATGTAGCTCCATTGTGTATTGTTCATAGATACACTTTATATAGTTATATGGCATGGATCTACAATGTATTTGATTGATAGCCATGATTTTATTTTATCCTGAGCATGGGTATGCCTTCCTCGGTGAGGCAATTGTTATTTTTGCAGATGACACCTCCTAATTTATGGTCCCTAGGCTCACTTGTTTGGAACGTTGGTGAGGATTGCTAATGTATTTTGGCCATCAGATTCTCTTCTGACCTCACACATTAGGGGGAATCTGTTATAACCCTAATTTTCACCAGACATGCTTACCTGGAATCAAGCCATCTTATATTCCTTCTTTACCAAAACACTGTTGAAAAATTCTTCTTAAAAACACCTTTTATAAAGGCCCACGCACCCTACTCCATTACTACACATGTGTACATGCTAACTGACCCAAAACAGCCCGTGTGTACCTACAAAAGCATGAAAAAAGGAAAGTTGTTGATGGAACACATATCTTTGGGTGAGTTAACTAAACCTTTTGGCCATGCATGGCCAAGGGTTTGACCAAATACCTAGCTTCTTCTAGACTATAAAAGAAGGGTTAGGGGTCCCATTTGGAAGAGGAGAATCATAGTAAAGAAACTATACCCGATTGCACATTCCCTTTGTCCCAACCTTTAGCCATCCTTGTGCAAAGAGAAATATAGAGAAAATAAGTTTGAGGACAATTGAAGAGGAGCTCAAGACCAGGTTCGTGGAGCAGTGGCCGGTTTCATCATTGTAAGTTGATTTGTTGAAGTTAATAATAAATAAGTACTTTTCCTGTCCCACCATATGAGGTTTTCATGGTTTATTGTATATGTGTTGATTGAATCTCTAACCCATTAATCTATATATCAAATGCATGTGAAGTTATTTGCTTGTTTTGTGTGAATGCAGGTCAGCCTTGGAGGAGAGATACAGTCAAAGAGCGATCAAGCGTGAAGAAGGATCGATATTAAATGCCCGAAATAAGGTATGCTCACTTGATCTTCTTAACTACGTATTTGCTTAAGAATAATGGGGATTAGTGTTGTGGGGTATTCTACCCTACATA
>JASDQU010106665.1:95994-114303 GCA_032191745.1 Picea mariana | reverse complement strand
TATTTAATCAGAGTTGGCAATAAATGGTAGTTTAATATTTTTGCAGTGCGAAATCTGGAAGTATCTGGATTTTGTAATGAAGTTTGTTGATTTGTAATGTTGATTTTGAGATTGTGGTGGCTTTTACCGGGCTATTCAACCGGTTAATTCTATTAATTTATGAATCTTGGATACTGTATTCTTCAATAGTGGCTTTTGTCCYTGCCTTTAGTCTAGGAGTTGTTCTGTAATCTGAGAAAGAAAAATCTTATTTTAGCCATGAAGAATTGTTTTCTGCAATTTTGACATTTCAGACAAAATCCCCACCCTCCATTACCATATTTGAGTTTACAAAAAACATATTTGCAGCTAATAAATCTATAGGAAGAAAACTCCACGCTTTCTTATTACCGAGGTAAATAATGATGGCCCACTTCTTGGATCTTCATCTTCTTTATCCAAATCTTCTAAAGGAAGGAAAAAGAATTAAGCCTTCATCGATTAAGATACCTCAGTTCAGTGTTTGTGTCACTTTGCCTAGCTTAATAAAAATAGTGTAGTTTTCCTTTGCTGACTGGATCCCGCCATAAGAATGCATCTGTATATAACCTAACTGGATCCCACCTGAAAACATTCCTTTCATAGACTGGACTTGTTCGAAAACTGCTGCTCGAGAAGACCTCCCAATGGCCATCAGCCTTGAAGGGCCTTAGATCCAGATACGAACCCCCACCTTTAACTACTGGCTACCTATGTCGCTTGAATTCTTAGTCGAGTAAGCCTACGTGCTACTGGGTTACAGATTAAAGAATTCGCTACAAGCACACTCGGATCCCCTCCTCTCTCTATGCTCTGTCACTCACTCGCTTGTTCACTTACGCCAAGCAAGCTCTTCTTCTTCTTTGGTAGTTTGTTCCTACAATTTCAGCAATGCAAATCTGCAATTCCAAAATTCAGAGAAAATTCCTGCCGGATTTATAAAAAAAAATTGACCGGAAAGGGGTTTTTGTTTGCTACATGATTATCTTATTCCTGTCTAGTATGTTATAAATTCCTCCAACTGCAGTTTTTGTTCATTTGACTTCTTGACTTTTAACATTATGTAGATTGTTATTGGGGTCTAATTTGATGGCATGTTATTGCGATTTAATTTGAGGGAAATCAAGAATAGGGCAATATCTGCTTGAGCATTAAGTCTTTGATTACAATGTTTCCGTATAACAATCCTAATAGTATTCATATTTACTTGTTTTACTTTGGTAAATTTGTTTTTACATTTTCAATTCGTATTGCATTTATTTTTATATTTGTGTTAAAAAAAAATTGTGTTTGGTTTGTAGGTTAGGCGTAGCTGGAGTTGGAGCTGGGAACTTGGCCCATAGGCCTAGATTGCAAACTAAGACGCTCTGATACCATGTGTAGTAGCCGAATAAATTTAATATCAAATAATTACATAAATTGTAACAGTAATATCTACTTGATTTCAGAAAATTCACTAATTTCTTTTAATTGAGCACATACTCATTTTAAATTGATCAATGAATAATAAAATTTTATAACAGATTAAAAACAAATACATAATTTTAAATACCTGGGTCTGATGCTAACCCTCTGTTTGTCCGCTTGCCTTGTTGACTACTGTTGAACTGTGTAAACACTACCCAAAACCTTGTTCCACCCTACCAACTAGGACAACTTCCTAGCTCCAGGATATCATATGGATATCCTAGCCCCCCGTGCCCAAAACCTCCAACAAACCGATGCATGTACTGATCCAATCCAACTACCGAACTCAACTCCCCTCTCTGCAATCCAAGAGAAGCCTCAAAGAAAAAAAAATAATCCCGTAGAATGATTCCCCCTCCTTCCTTTGTAAACCTCCCCTCATATCGCTCCTTCACTGCCCTCCTTTCATTTACTCCCTTACCTACACATAGTTAATTCCCCTTATCCTTTCATTTATTATTTTATCCTTTCGTAATTAATATCTTATCCCTTTCTGTGTACGTAACCTTTTTTAACAATATAATTTATTAACCCCCTTTTATTTCTTTACTTACTTAATTAATGAGTTAATTAATAATTAATTAATCCTTCACAATCATGAACAAGTAATTAATAATAATTAATTAGTTAAAGTTATTTAAAAAATAATTATTGTTTAGCTAACTTTTAGGACAATTAGATTATTAAATTAATTACAATTAATAATCCTATACATCTATTTAAGCAGGGTCGTTACATGTCTTCTATGGTTCAATATATTTCTATAGATTGCTCCTGCACCTCAATATGATTTCTAGAGAAGAAAGTTATGGCCCTTCGAAGTTAGTTAGGTCTTAAAATTTACCCTCCATTGTTTGTCCTATAACTTCCTCATAAAAGCTTTGTTTGATGAACGATTTACACCATTATAAATCTCTCTCCGAGATCTTTCATTTGATCTGCAAAGATAAGGTCTACCTTGTTTTTTGGTACACTCTATTCTCAAGGTTTTTGAGTAGCTAAAAACACTTTTTAGGGCCTCAAAAACTCATTGTAAAAACATGACCTTCAAATAGTATAAAATGTCGCAAAAATTCACTGGTTTTCTGCTGTTGTAGACCATTCAAACAACTCCATGCACACAAATTTGAACCTGTACACCCATATTTAGCATGCGCAACAACACCATAACGTAGTGCATGCTCCGTGCACCTATAACCAATGTGGATCACTTCTCTGTCGTGCCAATAACTCGTGCACACTACTTTTGTGGCGCGTAACAATATCCACCACACACAATTTTGGTTCATGCAATAATACCTATTACACACAATTTTTGAGTCATGTGCTACTATTCTATGTGCATTTTACTCTATGCCCTGCACCATGCCAAAGTTTACTTGCCCACCGTGCACCAATACTCTGCGCGTACCATTAACTAAACTGTCGCACAACAACATATACCCACATTGCACACACACCAACAAAATGCCTCTACGCTCTATCAACACTATGCACACGACACATGCCATTATTATGCGTGTTCAAACCACATGTGCCAGTATTACGCATGTGCCATTCGATTCACACTGTGCAATCATATATTTATTATGCACACCTGCACATAAATGTTTTTTGCACATTACCACTTTGCATCACACAATGCCAAAATTAAGTGCACACACCTACGCGCCAATATTTTTTACACATTACCACTTTGCACTGTGCAGTGCCAAATTTTAAGTGCGCACCCCCGCGTGCCAATCTTTCCCGTGCAATTCCACTCTGCACCGTGAAACACCAAATTTTAGCATGCACACCCACATGCCAATATTTTTTTGTGCAATGCCACTCTGCACCGTGCAGTCCCAAATTTTAGCATGCAAACCCACACGCCAATATTTTCCACGCAATGCCACTCTGCCCCACGCAGTGCCAAATTTTAGCACGCACACTCGCACGACAATATTTTTCCACATATCACAAGCTTTTCAATGTGCATCATGAATTTTTATTGCGCACACCGACACACATTCATTTTTATGCACATCAATTCCACATTAATTCCGCTACAGAAATTGGGGATTTTGCCAAACATTTTCCCAATTTTCACCATAGACAGTCTGCAACTATGAAATTTTTTCAATTTCCCTAATCACAACAATTCAACCTCTGCAACAACAAATCGTTGCTAGTTGACATTTCTGGAACAATTTTTTCCCAAACTCAATTCACAAATTGAGAATTTTAATCAACTAATCTCGCTCCACCTATCATGCCTTCCCTGTAACTTCAAATTTGATCAATTCCAGGCCTGAATTTGCTAGAAAGAATATTAAATTAGGAATATCTCACTACTTGTCCAAATTTCTCAATTTTCCCATGAATTTAACAACAAAAATTGGGACTTTTTCCCAATTCCACGCAATTGCTTCTAATTTTTACCATGGATGCTCTGTAACATGAAATTTGGCCACTTTGAAATCAATTCTCTATGGAATTTCACTTCAACTCAAATTGCTCGTCCCATCTAGGATCAATGTTGAAAATGGAAGCTCTGATACCATATTGTAACATACCCAACATCTAACTAGGCTATGCCATGTAAAAAAAATTGAACTGTATGCAAATTAAAACATGTACACACAAAAACTCTTACGGAACTTTATATATAAAACTCAAAACAAAAAAATGCATTTTGTAAATGCACAGATTCATATGGAAATAATAGTAAACATATACATGTAGCATAGACAGGAAATAACCATAAATATAAAGACACATATAAACCACACACAGGAAAAACCCATAAAATTAAACACACAAATAATAATGCAGCATGTAATTTAACACACACTTGACACTTATCTTGCTAAAAATATCACCAATTGTGTGCATACCTTCCACGAACCTCCCAGCCTTATACCACACTATTGATCACTCTCATTAGTGGGTCACCCCCGAGTTGGGACTAAAATCCACCTGGGTAAAGGGGATTCCTAACCAAGTTGATGCATCTCAGACAACAGGAAAGACTCTGTCACAGGTTCCAACTCAAACTAACATCCTATAGTCTCTCATTCCCCTAATGCATAACCCACCCCAGGAGTTGTGCCCCTTCTATGCTCAACAATCCCTCGACTTCCCCACTTCCCTTCCATATCTTCGGTAACATGCCATACAGGATGTCTCAGAGCCTTATAGTTGCAGTTTAGTACCTTCTAGAAATCAATTTCCAGCAATTCTCTCACCTAGAGAGAATTTCTCATGGGCCTAAAAACCTGCCTCTTCAGTATCCCATGAGCCTGACAACCTGCCTCTTCAGTCCAACTCCCAAGCTAACTAGGTACAGGTATGAGTACAAATACGGGTATGGAAACAGGTACAGGAACAATGATAGTAATAGAAAGGTACAGAGGATAGCTGAATGAGTGAGTGAATGATGATGGAATGAATGAATGGAAAATGCACTAAGTCCAAACTATATGTATGCATGTTCCAACTTGTCACTTGTCAAGTTGGGAGCTACTTTGTCCCACTTGTCCCCATCCTTAGAACTTAGGATAAAATAATTATCCATACTTTATACTTTAAGGAATATTAATATAATATTCGTTTCTAGCTTAAGCTCCCTATCTTATCCCTTTTCCTTAAATTTTATCCCCCCCTTTCCCTAACTAGTGGAGTTTAGTCCCCCATACTCTTTTATCATGGTCAGTCTACACACAATGATGTATTATATTAATGATAAGACATATACAAAAATAGGCTCACTAGCCCTCAGCATCTAGGCTCTTTGGCCTAATTCAACACATAAACCTCCTATATTATAATAACTGGCTCACCAACCTATAAGACACAACATATACACAAAGGATCCTTGGCCTCAAAATCGCATGCACTTAAGTTTGATGTGTGCGGTATCTTGGAATGTGCACATTTCCTCATTTTAGTGCCCAGTACATGTGCACACTATGCCATTGAGGTTCATACAAAACTGATATCAAACAACTCACCAACTTAAGTACATTTTCATTTACATTTACAAATAGGGTTTGACCTAGGGGTATTACATATCATACCATGTACCAACCATGCACATCAACCATATACCATATACCATGAAATGTGTCTCAACCATATAACATATTGTTGAAAGAAAATCTCCCTGCGGACACGTAGGTCTTCTCAAAGAGCTAGACTCTTAAATCTAAGACAGAAAGTGCTTATCATGGTCACTAACTTCCTTTTAGATCTAGGTGGACTAGTGTGTGAGGAGGAAGGAGAAAAGAAGTACCTTTTACCGATGTTTGTCCCTACACGCTCTGAGTTGAGCTCTAATCTTTCACTCCTCGATAAGCCCTATAGACAAACAAAGTACGACCACTTCCTACTCTATCAAGATTAGTCTGAAATAGGTCTATATACTAAAGAGACAAATTCATGTGAGATTGAACATGAACTAGAAAGAAACAAGCCAAGCAAATTATATTAATGAGGACAAAACATTGCTTATAGCCGTAGATGGATTGCATCAGTTTCGTCAAGTCCTCCTTGTCTATCCCTTGCTCAAAAGATCCATGATCCGACTGACAATAGCTTCATAGATTTCTCCCTATGAGATCATAGGTCTCTTTCTTTCAAATCATCTATGTTCTAGCACCACTTATAAGATCATAAGTTTGGTGTGATTCTCCCTTTCTAGTCCCCCTTTCACCATTAGAAAGCTTTCTTATATAGCCTTGGAGAGGCTCAATAACTTGAGATGTCTTTAGGGTGAGTTGAGGATTTTCCTCCTTTAGTTAGGGATCTTCCCTAAGATCATGGATTGATAGAGGATTCGAATCCAATTGCCTTCCAAGAATGAAAGGATGCTTCCCCTATTCATCTCAACATCTTAACTACTGCCCAAAATAGGCAGCACTCCCTCAAAAGGGCCATCAGAGTGCTGTAGCGCTCCCCAGTAGGCTTAAAGGGAGCACCAACACTCCTAAAGACACCAACGCTCCCCCAGAAGGACCAAAGAAGCTTTATAACACTCCCAGACAATGTAAGGGGGAGCGCCAGCACTCCCAGAAGAGGTATAGGGGAGCACTCTCCTTCAAAAACTTAGTTTTTTGAGTGTTTTCAGATGGAAAAAGGTTCATGAGCCCATTTAACCCTTCCTCCTCTTCCAAATCAAGTATTTGACATGTTCCAAGTGTCCTCCTGATGTCATTTACAGGCACGATATAGGCATCATGGCAGTATGCTTCCTTGACATTTGTGACACTTGTGAGCAAAATGCGACACTTGCGACCTTTGTAATGACAACACTTGAGACACTATCAAAGTGAGTATTTTTTATGTGTAACAGATTTCCCCCCAAAGTATGAAGTTAGAAGACGAGAACTGATAACTGAAATGCTTTGTAGACTTTCAAGCAAGGGTATAGATGCAGAGAACTTGACAAAATCTGCACACAAACATCCAACAAATATTATGACATGTTTCAAACCCAAGGTAGGAATACCTATGCTTGGGTGATAAAGACTTGCAAGATATGGCCGCCATAAAATACACTACGGATCCATAATTGTATTGATAAAGAGGTATAGCCACTGAAAATACACTGTGGATCTATACTCTTATGACATGAACTGATCGTAGCCACGAAGAATACATAGTGGATCTACAAGATGACAAGACATATCCATGACCAATACAAAGTGGATCTATGCAACTGTATATGTGTCATTGTTCAAGAGAAACTCCTTCACAACCTGGTCAAAGTACATATCAAAGTGATCACTCAACCTAGGGTCTTCTTACTGATCCCAATGTAGTACGAATCTAACCATGTGAATAGATGTCCTGACGTTGAACATAGAAGAAACCACTTGATTACCGGTCAATGATGTAAACCATTAACAAGCACGAGGGAGATCACCATTAATGTCAATGATTCCCAAGGTACACTTGTACATTCCAATGAATGTGAATGGATGAGCTGAAGTCGAACATCCGTGGAATCATCCAATCAGAGGTCAATGATGTAAACCCACTGTAAAATGTGAGGAGGCCTGCCATTGAGGCATGAAGGTCCCAAAGTACTAACTGGTTTCTAAGTCTAATTCTTGGATAATGTGTTGCAGTTGACAGGAATAGGCTCGTCGAAGGAGGTCCTTGATGTATCCCACATCAATGACATGAAACAGACAAAGAGATGTAATTGGTAGATCAAATGAACATGGACTGACACGGGTATTGAGGCAAGATATTTGTGATGGATGACTCTCGAGGCGGATACTTCCCTTGAACACTGAGGCACGACAACAGAAACATGACATGGACCAAAACTTGATGATGCAGTGGATGCTGTGACTTACGTCGAGTGACCCAAAGGAGTGAAAGAAACTCAAAGGATTGGCTCAGTGCAAAGGTTCAATGGATTATGATGCGTGCAAAATACAAAGTGTCATGTTCAAGGGCGATTCTAAGAATTACTTGGTAATGTTCTCAAGAGACTGCTTGGCTTGCTTCTTTCAATTTTTTCCCCCATCCAAATAGACGAGTATCTCTTTTTAATTTAACAAGCTCGAGGAGGATAACACATGCTCGATAAAACTCACCTTTGGTAAGTTCCTCTTCCTTTGTTTAACGAACTGGAAGAAGTAAGGGTTCGGTCCCATATGGGCCTGTCGATGTTTGTTTTAGAAAGTCCAAAGACAGAAAACTCGACGGTTTTTCATGATTATAGAGTCTGGAAAAACACTTAAAAGATAACTCTCTCAATTCATTTTTCGTAAAGTAGTCTGACGAGACTGAAAAAGAGATAAACTATTGCTCAACAGACATTTTCTTCAAATACTTTAATGAGCATGAAGAGAACAAGGTCGCTCGGTAATCTTTTCATGTTTAGAGAGTCTGAAAAGAACTTAAAGATGACTCCAATGTTGTCCTTTTTCGTAGTGTTAGTCTCACAAGGCCGAAAAAGAGATAAATTATCACTCAGAAGATGCCCTTTCAAACCTTTTAACGAGTGGGAAAGGAAGCAAGATCACTCGGCAATATTTTCATGTTTAGAGATTCTGAAAAGAGCTTAAAGGAGACTCCAGGGGGTTCCTTTTTCGTGTATCCATACAGGTCCGAAAAAGAGATAAAATTCTACCCGAATGCATTCTCATGTATTTACGAGCACGATAAAGAACAAAGACTAAGCTCGATATGCCCCCAACTTGAAAGCTAGTGGCTTAACTCCAGAAAGATCATCAAAGGCTGGAGACATTCCCTCCAAGATTCAATTCATTCACCGACTTTGAGGTTGTCACCAATTTCTCTAGCGGATGAGAAAAAGGAGAAGGGTGGATGAAAATAAGGTTCAAGAGAGGTGATTGTTTCATTTTTTAATGAGCTTGACATAGGAAAAGAACTATGCTCAGGGCCTATGTTTCATTTTTTAATGAGCTTGCCACAGAGAAGAGAAACTATGCTCATAGTTTCTTGATCATGGCTTCCAAGATGATAATGCTCTAGAAGGGTACCATGTCAAAGGATAAAATGTGGTCATGGCCTCCAGGAGATCTTCATTGGATGGAAGATAATCACTCGAGAAGGAACACATGTCGAGGGCCGCGATATGAGTAAGGAGATTAGGCTCCAATAACCCTACTGAAGAGATCACCATGTCAACTACTAGATCCAAATCATCGGAAGTTGAGGTCATGGGAGACAATGCCACATAATTGACATGTGGTGGGGGTGATATTGTCTGCATATAAGAACCACTTAGGGAGGTAACCCAGTCATGGTCGATGAATGAAAGTTGATCAATAGTCACAATTCATCCATTTTGAGGGAAATATATCACACAGAAAAGAGTGGATACAATAGCTTTCATGGCATAGACATAATCCCGCCCAAGGAGTAAAGTTAAATCCAAGGGGTCTTGGACTACCATGACATCGATAAAGACAGTTTTCCCTCCCAAAGTTATAGGAAACTGAGGAAGGATCCCTAAAGGTTGACTAGTTCTTATGTTAAAAGCTAACAGATTCTTTGTAACCGGTGCAAGCTGTGAACAACCCAAAGTGTACCAAGCAACAGAATACAAAATACTAACGGACGCACCTTCATCTATCATCATTTGAGGAATGTCCCGACCATGAACCTGTACTATAATTTGGAAAGGAATGTGAGAGGGAAGACGAGGTCCAGTTAGCGTACCCCAATCAAAAAGGATGGTTTCGGTACTTGGAGGCGGTTTCATAGGAGAAGGAGAAATGCCCCCCGGCACAGTAGAGTCTGTATTAACGAGAAAAACATGGGCAATATCGGTTTTACTCTCTAGAGGGAGAGTAGGATCGACCGATTATGGGATCGGATCGACCACGCAGGCACTCTTCAAAGGAAGAGTGGGATTGACCGATGATGGAATTGGATCAACCACTTTGGCACTCTTTGGATGAAGGGTGGGATTAACCGAGGAAGGGATTGGATCATCCACTTTGGCACTCTTCGAATGAAGGGTGGGACTGATCGAGGAAGGGACTGGATCAACCACTTTGGCACTCTTCGGATGAAGGGTGGGACTGACTGAGGAAGGGACTGGATCAACCACTTTGGCATTCCTCAATGGAGGAATGGGATCAATCGACGGTGAAAATGAATCGACCACTTGAGTTTCATTCTCCAAGGGAAGAATGGGGTGGACAGGTGGAAACAGATTGACCACTTTGGTGTCACTCTCTAATGGGAGAGTGGGATCGACCGAGGATGAAAAAAGATCGACCACTTTGGTGTCACTCTTTTGATGAAGAGCGGGGTTGATCGATGATGGAACTGGATCAGCTACTTGAGTTTATGGTTCAATCGAGGAGGAAACTAGATTGACCACCTGATCAACTGGACTGACTGGGGATGGAACCAGATTGACCAGTCCATCAACCAACGATGGCTCAGAGGAAAGCTTACGATAACCTTTTGGAAGTTGAAGTTTTTCCAGAAGATAAGAAGCCTCGTCCATACAAGGACAAAGGTGAGAGTAATGATCACCTTTACATAACATGCAAGGTAACTTGACAGTTTGCTTCTTCTTACCAACCTGAACATCACTAGTTGACAGGGTATCATCGACATGACCGATAGAGGCCGATGACGTGGAGGACCACATTTCTAAGACCTGGGTAAGATTGGGGCAATCCCTCAGAAAGTGGTCACCCTTACAAAGGATACAAGGGAATTTGGGTTTTGGATTCTTCATTTTAATCTTGTTGACCTCATCAACACTCCCAGTACTATTAACAATAACTGGTTTCTTAGAGCCAACATTTGATGTTGTTGGGGTCTTTGTCCTTTTCAGGTTCTTCTTCTTCTTCTCTTTTCATTTCTTCTTCTTCTGATCAACCTGGCTACTTTCTTTAGTGATTTCACTAGGCGAAGAAGGAGAAATGGAAGGAGACTTAACAGGCGAAGAAGGTGAAAAGTTGACATGAGGTTGATGTGTGGGTGGTGTATCAACATCTAAAGTATTAGGTGCAGCTAAAACATTGGGAGGATTTGGGATCACCGGAGTGGGGAACAACCAAACTGGTAATCCTATAGTGAGTCCTGGAAGACTCAGTGTGGCAACATATGGAGGACCAAAGTTTCCAAATGAAGGAAAGGTATAAGGTTCCCCAGAAGAAGGGGTTCCTCCATTGGTACTCCCAGGATTTAATGCCATTAACACTGACTCGACCTAAGGTCCACTAAGTAAAACAAACAACATACGCTACAAATCTAAGAAGCAATCAATCAAACAAACCTTCCTACGTTGAAACCACTAGTTGGTGATGAAATCCAACGTCACACGATCAAAATAGGAAGGGGCAGGGATAGAGCGGGTGGACTAGTTACGTTGGTGACATGCTTAATGGAATTATGCCTTGGTGCCCACAGTAATTGTAGATTTACCCTCCAAGGAGCCTGAGTGAGTTTGACCAACGTCTGTTCCAGGTACAGTGATACTTCCCTTCACCGTCACCTTGTGTGAGACCCTAAATATTGTGGCTACTAAGGTCACCAACTCATAGTCAACCCCTGGGCGGGTACAGTGGACAGTCCAGTCGGAACATATGGGTAGGATAACAAGTCCGAAATCAACTTGAAAGGATCCCACACATAATCGTGGGTATACCTTCCAGTGACCCCCAATATATGATCCGACCACTACAAGCAGTTGGGCCATGGAGGGATAATCTCTGTAACTCACCCGAATACGACCTCGTGCATAACCCCTGTGTGAGAGGGGGATCCCAGCAAGCCAATACGACAATCGGATTTGACTCTCCCTACCACAAGATACTAAGTTTGTTTGATAGCTTTGGAAATTTATCCATTCAACCTATTCCAAAGCCCTACACCTTAAACTAATGTAGGTTTGCTAACAAAGATGTAAAAAGTCTGCTAAATTTTAGTTAAGCGTTGATTTTAATGGTTGTTTTTTACTCAGAGGGTGTACGAAAGTGAAACTGATGGAATGATGAATAAATTCCCAAAAATATGCATGAAATATGATAAGAAATCATTTCTTTTCAATGAATACCTATTTAACGGAAAGAGGAAGAGTCGTTTTCACTATCAAACACTTGATAAGGAATGCCCTCAATCAATTTTGTTCTCAATCAAATCCAATATGATGCTACAATATTTTAGAAATGCAAACTAATATGCAAAATAATCACTAAGATGTACTTTTGTCATTTTCATGCAAATGATGATCAATTCAATGAAAAACCTGTCCTGCCAACTACCCTTTTAGATCAAGGAGATTCGGACAAGAAAACGCAGATTTCGCACAAACAACACACCCTTTTGCAATCAAACAAGAGAAATAAAATAAAAAACACAAAAGGAAGGAGAAAGAAATTGGATCAGATGACCTCAAAGAACCAAATGAGAAGAGTCACAGACCTCTAATGTCCTTCACTAGAGTTCCTGCTAAGTCGAATAGGAGAGAAGAAAGCAGGGGATCGATTTCAAGCTCTCAACAGCAAAAACTCAAAAATAATGAAAAAGGGAATAAAATCTAAACAACAAGGTGTTTACTTCTCAGGAGGAAGCATGTCAAAGGTCAAAGGAAGAATCATTGAATCACAAAATAGCTCAGCAAGTGAAGAAACAGGGTCTGGACCTCCAAAAAATGGAATTTTTGAAGAGATTTTGTGCAAAAAGGGGTTGGCACTCTGTTATAAGGGACACCAGGGTGTTATAAAGCTCTGTCCAACACCTTCAGGGAGTGTTGGCACTCTGCTAACATGGGCAGGGGGGTGCCAGGCTCAAAAAACTCATAAAAAAGTCCAAAAACCCAAAATTTTGATCAAATTTTGACAGGTAAGCTGAGTGTGATGGGGTAAAGAGTCAATCAGAAAATGCAATCAGATATGAAGGGGTGAACAAGGTCGAAAAACAACCAAAGGGAAATACAAGTTCTATGAGGAAAAATCAAAACCAAAAGTTTCGATTTGACTCCCTAGTGGAGTCGCCAATTTCTGTTGAAGGAAAATCTCCCTGCGGACAGGTAGGTCTCCTCAAAGAGCTAGACTCTTAACTCTAATATAGAAAGTGCTTATCATGGTCACTGACTTCCTTTTATATCTAGGTGGACTAGTGTTTGAGGAGGAAGGAGAAAAGAAGTACCTTTTACCAGTGTTTGTCCTTGCACGCTCTAAGTTGAGCTCCGATCTTTCGCTTCTCAATAAGCCCTGTAGACAAACAAAGTACGACCAATTCCTAATCTATCAAGATTAATCTGAAATAGGTCTATCTACTAAAGATACAATTTCATGTGAGATTTAACACGAATTAGAAAGAAACAGGCCAAGTAAATTATATTAATGAGGACAAAACATTGCTTACAACCGTAGATGGATTGCAGCAGTTTCGTCAAGTCCTCNGATACAATTTCATGTGAGATTGAACACGAATTAGAAAGAAACAGGCCAAGTAAATTATATTAATGAGGACAAAACATTGCTTACAACCGTAGATGGATTGCAGCAGTTTCGTCAAGTCCTCATTGTCTATCCCTTGCTCAAAAGATCCACGATCTGACTGAATATAGCTTCACTGATTTCTCCCTATGAGATCATATGTCTCTTTCCTTCAAATCATCTATGTTCCAGCACCACTTATAAGATCATAAGTTTGGTGTGATTCTCCCTTTCCAATCCCCCTTTCACCATTAGAAAGCTTGCTTATATAGCCTTGGAGAGGCTCAACAACTTGAGATATCTCTAGGGTGAGTTGATGATTTTCCTCCTTCAGTTAGGGATCCACCCTAAGATCATGGCTTGATTGAGGATTCGAATCCAACTGCCTTTCAAGAATGAAAGGATGCTTCCCCTATTCATCTCAACAACTTAACTACTACCCAGAATAGGCAGCGCTCCCTCAAAAAGGCCATCAGAGCACTGTAGCACTCCCTAGTAGGATTAAAGGGAGCGCCATCACTCCTAAAGACACCAGCACTCCCCTAGAAGGACCAAATAATATTTATAACACTCCTAGACAATGTAAGGGGGAGTGCCAACACTCCCAAAAGAGGTATAGGGGAGCACTCTCCTTCAAAAACTTAATTTTTTGAGTGTTTTCAGATGTAAAAAGGTTCATGAGCCTAGTTAACCTTTCCTCCTCTTCCAAATCAAGTGTTTGACATGTGCCAAGTGTCCTCTTGATGTCATTTACAGGCACAATATAGGCATCATGGTAGTATTCTTCCTTGACATTTGCGACACTTGTGAGCAAAATGCGACACTTGCGACCTTTATAATGATGACACTTGTGACACTATCAAAGTGAGTATTTTTTATGTGTAACACATATCACTCTCAATCATGCCATGTACTATAAGATAAGCCTCATGTATATGCCAATATCACAAATATGTGCCTTTAACAATGAACCATAACAACCATATACCATGTTCCAAGAGTATGTCTCAAGCATGAAACAATGTCACCTCAGCCATATGCAATCATGTACTATCAATGGCTTCCAAGACATGCCTTAAGCATGTTCCATACCATCCAGTATAAAATACTCATACAAATACATAAAATACATACCTTTACTCATGAAAACCTGAATCATACCATCTCAGATCTTGTAGAAATTGTGTTGTACCATCAAACCTTCCTACAACTCAACCAACCTTTTTCTTCAAAGATTTGCCTCAGATTCATGACCTATCCTCCTGCATCCTATGGATGTACGCGACTTGACCTCCTACAACTCACATATGTATGTGACCTATCCTTATGAAACCTGCATATAACCTCATAAAACTAGGGTTACTAGTTTTCTGCAACTCCGAAACTTTCGCTACTTCAAACCTTTACAAATTCAGAAAAATGTCATCATAAACTAGCCAAAAGATCACAATACTTAGACCATAACATTCATAAGATATATATCCAATGTAATTGTTTTTGTCTAAATGAGAGACTCGTTGAGGTGTATTTATACTTGTGCTAGGTAGCCTCTTTCTTTATTTTAGGGTTTTCTTGTTACAACCACTTTACCCTCTCACCAAGACCTGTAACCAACTAGGGGCTTATTGACCACTCTTCGGGGTTTTCAACTTTACAAGGCCATATCTTCCTAACCATGAAGAACCACGTGGCACTCCACATATCATCGAAAATGGCATGATGAGTGCTAATCATCTATGATAGTCTTACATGCAATTTCATTGTCCTTCATCAACTTTGGGTCCCATAACCACACCTCTGGGGATACATGTAGACTACATCAAATGTACCCAAGTAACTCACCATCAAACTTGATCATACAAGTGTCAATCAAATTTCCAACATATCTGGACCTCTCCAAGGGTTGACATCAATATCTAAGGGTTCACATCAATCTCCAAGATTTCTCGCCAAGGTTTGACATCAATGACAACCAATTGTCCAAACCAACCATCCAGCAATCTCCCCCTTTGGTGTTGATGGAAACACTTAGACATGGAAAAAAGAATGCTCATGATCCCCATGTGATCATCACTCCTCATCAATTTTTCTATTTCTCCCCCTTTGACATCAATGGAAAAGGGAAACTCCCCTTGGGGCTAATCCCCATGTCTTCATGCCTCTATTATTTCTCTTTATATTTGACCAACGATTAACTCCCCATGTCGATATGTATCCTCCTGATAATCTACCTACTCCAACCAATCATGGGAAAAAGGTAGCCCCCCGTGTGGGTATGTCTCCTTGTATGTATTCTACTAATATTCCTTTATGGATCTCTCCTTTTGATGATTTTTTTTCCCTTGACTTTTATGTAGTATGTAGATCAATGTAGGGATATTTGTATATAATTCCTTTCCTCTCCTCCAGTGTTGTTTATTTTCCATTGGTGCTTCCTCTTGAATTTCAGTCACATATATAAAAATCATTCAAAATTTTATTTCTTCATTTACTTGTCATGTTCACTTGACCGTACTGTTCAACATTGTCATTCTAATGATATATATTCTACTAACATTTTCTCTTTCCCTATTCTATTGTGCCTTTCACTTCTTGCCTTTATGGTTCCAACTGATTCCACTGATTCTAATTGCAAATTCATTGCTATGTGTCTTCTTTTACCCATGTTGTGTGTAACTGCTAAGCATATCATGAATCCATCTCTATCCATATGTCACAAACTGTTCATAACCCTGCTACTGAATTCTCAACAATATTGACCCATCTGGCACTGTACCATTCTAAATACTTCTCTTGAATATACTACAATTGATCATCACATGTTCCTATTTATCATACTGAATCAAAATATGTCCACTAATATGATCTATCTTCTCATCATACTCTACATGTTTGGAACAACCTATACTGAAGATATCCCTACATGAATGCATATGTGCAATAGAACCATAAGCTTATGTTTTCCAACCGATACATGTGTGTAAACACTACTTATGAACCAATCAATTTGTTACTCTATACTTATGTTATCTAAATGCTTTGAATCTGTCTCTGTAAACACTTCATACTACTCGAAAGATGGTTCTCTGATCTATAGTGTGTACTACATGGACTCCCCCTATTCAACATACTTATTACCTGGGAGTCTCAAAGATTAGTGGCTCAGAAAAATACCCTCTCTGATGCAGAGTAATCTTCTTCTTCATCTGCAGACTCATCATCTCTTTGAACTCTGAATTCTTCCTTTATGCATGTGGATTGATTTTGTACTACAATTCCTGAAAGTATAATCTCTTGAACCTATTCCTTATGCATTTGTTCTTTTGTTTTTTCATTTCTTCTCCAAACCTTCCTGTATATGATAATTTTCTTTTTTCGTATAGATTTTTCTTCATCTCGTACTATTTATGATCCTACGATATCTGGGACCTGGTATTTCTTCACCCATTCTTCTTGTTTTCTTTTCCATTATCTCTTATGTCTGAGATCAATGTTTTCTTTCATGGAAGTATCGATCATACTTCTACAATCATGAGTTATGTGTCCATAGTTATGGAATTTGTAACATTCAATGTTATGTGGGGCCACATAAGCATTTTTTGCTTGAACATAATTTCTTCCATAAGCCCTGCAATCTGTAACCTTATGCCCAAAGTTAGTACAATAAAAAAAATGACCATAAAATAAATTTACATACCCAGGAGTGAATAATCCTCTTTTTTGTGTAGTCCTTCTGAATTCCTACCTTGGATGATCATGATCTTCTATTCTATGGATCCCTTCATTATGGTTTAAGCTTCTTTGTTTCTTGAATGTGGTAGGTTTTGTTGAAGATGTATATCTATTATACTCATTATTCTTTGTTTCTTGATGACCATTATTTACTCCTTTGAGTACTTCTGCATAACTCTTACTCTTTTCTTCATTCTTCTTTTCTGGCAACCTGAAATTCTTCTCGTCATTCACTATTTCTGATGTGGATGTGGATGTTTCTGTATTTTCAATGTTCTTATTGAGCTTAGTGATTTTACTTCTCAATGTAACAACTTATTCTTCAAGCTTATAAACATCTTCTTCTTTCTTCACCATTTGAATCTGCATGACTTCTTCTATTTCATTTTCTTCTTCAAGTTGAATCTTCAAGGAGATGATTTCTTTTTCAAGTCTTCTCTCTTCTTGACCATATTCTGCTTCAAGCTTATTCAATTAATCAGTTATTTCCTCTAGATGATCTGCCGATATCTTATCTCTATTTTTTTCTTCCTTTCTTCCAGTTTCCAAGCATTTCTTCTCTTTCATTGCTTCATTTCTTAGTGCTTCTATTTCGGTTTCCAAACACTACTTCTCTTCCATATGACTTTTGTAGGTTTATTCAATCTTTCTAGCTTCTTCTAGATGAGATTTCTTGTTGACTAATTGTTCCTTAAGTGTTTGGTTCGTATTCCTTTGTTTTGTTAGTTCATATAGAGAACTAATTAATTTTTCTTCAATACCCTTTTCTTTTTCATTCTTCAAATAAGGGCATTAAATTTCAATATGTACACACTCTTCATAGGTAAATAAAAAGAACTCACTTTTGTTGATTTCACACTCTTCTTCTTCTGAATCTGTCTCACATAATGAGAATATTTCTTCTTGTTATGTACCTACATATTCTTTAGAATTATCTCTTTGTGTGATGGGGGATTCCTCAAAGTAGATATTATGTAGGTTATCCCAAAGTTCTTTAGCTTATGAACACTGTTCGACTTTCTCCTTTACAAAATCAGGTAATCTTTCCAAGATAAAATCCATTTCTATTTTGTTGTTCTTTTTCAATTCCTTCTTGGTTGAAATCTTTGGTTTCTTTGTAGCATTTATCCTGTAACAATTGAGTGCCAATATCATATCCCTA
>JASDQU010106665.1:85113-95775 GCA_032191745.1 Picea mariana | reverse complement strand
ATATATATATATATATATATATATATATATATATATATATATATATATATATATATATATTCTTTTACTTTATCAACAATGTTCAACAATTTATCATCAATGTATCATATATGATTTCATTCATTATATATAGCATAAGCATGTAACCATAAGCAAGATCACATCAACATCAAATCAAGGACACAGTACACCAATACTTACATGGAAACCCAAATGGGAGAAAACCACATAATGCTTTCTTATATATATGAAGAATTAATTCATAGGAAGCACCAAATTCTCAATTCTCTCTCTCCAACTGAAAGGAGGATACAACGCCCTATTTACAGGCTCCAACATGAAGGAATCTACAACTCCCTGAATTCTTTGGCTCCAAATATAAGGAGGCTACAACCCCCTAGGTTCTCCAGCTCCAACTGGAAGGTGGATACAACCACATAGTTCTCATGATTCAACTTGAAGGAAGATCCAACTCCCTAATTCTCTGGTTCCAACCAGAAGGAGGCTACAACCCCCTTTCCTTACCCCATCTTGTCGCCCTGAAATATAAGTGTAGACCAAAGGTCACTACCATAATCACTACCACTATCACATCAACCTATAACTTAACAAATTGTCACTGTATCAAACCTGTCACTGTCAACTTGTCACTATATTCATCTTGTCACATCAGCTTTTCCAACTTGTCCCTATCACTGATACTCAACCAGATCCTCTTGCATGGATCATATACCAAGGACACCTCTCAACTAGATTTCCAACATCACCAAAACATGCCTCTACCAAGCATGTACCAAGATCACCAACATACCATCATAGGGTATGTTTCTCAACCATGTACCAAATCATCAAACTAAACCATACTAAGAATCAACCATGTACCACAACCTGTACCACAACAAGTGCATAAACCATGCACCGACACTTGTACCAAACTGTGCATCAACCATGCACCTCAACCTGTACCATATACCTCAACTGTTAACCATGTATACCAACCATGTATATCAAGTACCAATCATGTATCATACCATGTATCAACATTTTACATCAACCATGTACATGCACATCGATACCATAGCATGTGTCAACCATGCACATCAATAATGTACATCAACACCTATACCATACCATATATCATACCATGTGCCAACCATGGACATCAACCATATACACTATACCATGAAATGTGTCTCAACCATATACCATATCACTCTCAATCATTCCATGTACCATAATATAAGCCTCATGTGCATGTCAATATGACAAAGATGTTCCTCTAACAATGAACCATAACAACCATATACCATGTAACAAAATTATGTCTCAAGCATGTAACAATGTCACCTCAACCATATACAAGCATGTACCATCAAGGGCCTCCAAGACATGCCTTAAGCATGTTCCATACCATCCAAGATACAAGCTTGAAAAAAATACATAAAATACATAACTTTACTCATGAAAAACTGAAGCATACCATCTTAAATCCTGTGGAAACTAGGTTGTACCATCAAACCTTGTTGCAACTCAACCAACCATTCTTATTCAAAGATTTTCCTCAGATCCACGACCTGTCCTCTTGTAGCCTACAGATGTATAAAACATGTCCTCCTATAGCTCACATATGTACGTGACTTGTCCTTATGAATCTTGTGTATAACCTCGGAAAACTATGCTTGCCAGTTTTCTGCAACTCTGAAACTTTCACTACTTCAGACCTTCACAACTTTAGAAAAATGTCATCGCAAACTAAAAAAAATATCACAATACTTAGAACACAACATTCACAAGATATATATTCAATGTAAATTTGTGTGTCCAAATGAGATAATCTTTGAGGTGTATTTATACTTGTGCTAGGTAACCTCTTTCCTTATTTTAGGGGTTTCTTGTTACAACCACTTTACCCTTTCACCAAGACCTGTAACCAACTAGGGGATTCTTGACCACTCTTCAAGGCTTCCAACTTTACAAGGAAATATCTCCCTAACCATGAGGAACCACATGGAATTCCACATATAACTGAAAATGGAATGACGAGTACTATCCATCTATGACACTATTACCTACAATTTCATTGTCCTTAATCAACTTTGGTTCCCATAACCAAACCTATGGGGCTACATGTAGACTATATCAAATGTAACCAACTAACTCACCATCAATCTCGATCATATAAGTGTCAATCAACTATCCAACATCTCTGGACCTCTTCAAGGGTTGACATCAATATCCAAGATCACTTGCCAAGCATTGACATCAATGACAACCAATTATCTAAACCAACTGTCCAACAATCATCATAGCTTCCAACAGGGTAAAAATCCTCCTTTAGGGCATCCAAAAAGTTTTCCCAAGTGGGTTCTCTCATGAATGACATAGATTAATCCATGGTGTGCCTCTCCCACTAACCTTCCCAACAATATTTGACATGGAGAAGGGATTTAAGGAGCGTGAAGGTGAGATTTTTACCATAATTTTTTTTTTGGATACAATAATAAAATTATAGTAGAGTCAACCATTTCTCTAAAGCATCTACATCTATATAGACTTCAAATAAGGGGATATAAAAATTAAGTTGTACCTTGAAGGGGGTCACACCTATGAATTGGATGCTTATTGAAAATTCCTCAACTTCCATTGGTAGTCATCGAAGGACATGACTGAAGTTGTCCATCATCTCATTCCTCTATTGCCTGAGGGATTCCTCGAGAAATGTATTTAAATGATCTATTTCTTTTTCATCTCTCTTTTCTTTCTCCATGGGAGGTCGCTTATGTTGGCGAGAGTGTTCATCCCCAAGCCAAACTAGCTCAAGATGAAAATCTTTATACCATAACCTCGTTGGGGACATGCATCAATAAATAACAAGGAACATATTGCTCTGATACCATTGATCTAGATTATATTGATAACGAAATGAGATACGAATTAAAATACATTAAAGAACACAAAAATACATTAAAACCCAAATTCTATTAATGAATAACATAATACTATAGAACACAAAATGGCTAGAATGGCGGTATCTTATCTCTTAAGAGAAAGAGATGCCGGCTATGCTCATTCACTATAAGCATTAAATCACACTCTATTCAATGCTCAAATGAACTCCCTCACCTTGATAAATCGATTTACAAAATTTCATAGGCATGTAAAACACTAGAACTTCTTGGAAGGTCACCCATACTAGTACTACTCTAGCACAAGTGCGCTTAACTTCAAAGTTCTATTGGGATCCAGTGTATTAACTCTATATGCATGTACATAACACCACTAGGAAATCATTACCTAATGGTTGTGATTAACAAATGAAGATGGAATTACATTAAATTCCCCATCAAAAGAGTGAATATCATGGTTTATAAAAACCACATGTTAGCACAGGGGTAGACCCAGGGTTCAACACTTCAGCAACGCACCAAACAAAACCCTAACTACTGGCCCTTTCGGCAACACCTGTGAAGCAAATGAAGTCTTACCCGAGGTAGAGGCATGGGGGGTTGCGGGAATCAGGTGTCTACAACCTATATGGGACACATATATTTGATTACAACACTTAACAAAGAACTTAGTTAATCAGTATGAATTATTTCATAAGTCCCATTCACATCGGAGATAAACCCTAATTACCGAACAACGCAGTAATGATCAGATCAAACACTTCCAATCGCTTAGCACATATCCTTAACTCAGATCTAACATTCATTCACATCATTAAGCCATAATATACAATATCATATGCATTCATTATACATATCATCAACAACACTAAGAAAATAATCACATAATCAACATCAATAACATCACACAAAGCACATCAACATAAGATATACGTCGTTCACCCCAGTGTGGGGCTACATCCACCAACTCTTCTTCTTCTTCTTTATTAGTCTACAATATTTTTACATTCTTTTGCTCCTGTGCACAAATTCACAAAGCCAACTCCTCAAAGGACAGGAGATATGCACACACCTTGCCAGATCCTCCTTCCCCAAATTAGGTCAAGGCACAAGACAACCCCTTAATAGCACAAATCCTTACGCAGTCTTTGCACATAACTAACACTACTTATTACATCGCTTAGATATCTATTTATACATTAAAAAAAGTCTTAAACATAGGTAAACCCATGGTCTAACATCCCATACACTTTACATAAACCCTAAAATCCAAAAAATCCTGCAAAATAGGTGAGATCCTACACTCTCTGCTTCGCCTGGGAGCTGCATCTTCAACCAGCCTGTCAAAGTCCCAAAAATGGTCAAACATGACCATTGTTTTCTCAAAACTTGGTCAAGTCTAACATGCCCTCGACAATCACCTGTGACTCATCCCGAGTCACTCAGATCTAGGCAAGGCTGCTTCTCTAGAGCCTCCTTCTTGATGAACTCCTGAATCACTTACTCAGAAACAGGCCCTTCCAAGCGTTGTTCCACTGTCACAGTCAGTTGGTCTAGTTGCGAGCCTTGTCCTTCAACTTCTTCAAAAATCATGCAGGCTTCGTCCTGCACCGATTGGAGTCTCTGTGTCACTTCCATAACCTTTACATCAATGGCAGTAACCTTCATTTGGATTGCGCGCTGCTCCTACGACCTCTTCATATTCTCAACTGTAGTAAGCAACTTCATCTGTGCTTGTATGGTGGATGCTTGTTGCTTCGCCTCCTGGAGTTGTGCCTCCAGTTTCCTCAGCTCCAGATCTTCTGCAAGGTGCTCATAGGTCTACACAATTCGATCACTTAATTAGTTACACTCTAAGGTCAATGCCCTGATTCTTTCTACTTCGATCACTTAATTATTTACACTCTAAGGTCAATGCCTTGATTCTTTCTACTGTGTTCCTGACAACTTCTTTCCTCTGATCATTCACTTCTTACAGAGTGCTCAAAACTTCTTTGATTTCTAGCTCCATTACTCTTGCTTGAAGCTGTTGAATGGCCTTAGTGAGATTCCCCACTTGTATCTCTATTGATTCTTCTTTCTTCTATACTAAGCCCGACACAGAGAGAAATGCTATAGTTACTGCCTCTTTGACCCCAATTTTCTCCACTAGTAGCCGGTCTTTCTCTTTCTAGATTTTCTTCTTGTCCTCCTAGAACATCACCCTAAGTTCATATTTCTCTTTTTGTGCAGCTCAAATTTTCTCTAGGACCTCCTCCTTATTTTCTTTAAGGTCTCTTTGGAATCCTCCTTTTATTCTTTGACTCAATGGATTCAAGCCTCTGTTGCGTCTGCTAGCCTTCATAATTTGGTTGGCTCATCCCCCAATTCTACACTTTCTGCTAAATAAGGCACAGTAGGAACTGCGCGGCTCAAATGGATGGACTATTGTATGTCTCTGAGCTCCTTTTCTATTATGTCATACATTGACTCCTGCTTTTCTCCATGTTTCTACAAGATTTATTTTGAAGCATCTTCTATAGCTGTGATGATGAGATAAATATCATCCACTGTGAGAACATTCTTCGAATGAGGCTTCTTGGCTCGGGTATTCTTTCGTGATGATGGTTTCTACGAAGAAAACTTCCCTTTCTTTGATGTCTTGTCCTCTGTAAGGGGATCCTTTGGTGGTGTCACTTCACCTTTTTCTTACTTGTCTCCTTCTTCCCCTCGTTCCTCTTGGTTTACTTTGTATCCTCCTCCTCCTACAGGTGAGTCAGGTGTATTTTACTCTGATGCACTATCCTTCTCATCACTTTCTATGTCCTTCACTTCCTCCTTTTTGTTATTTTTCTTCACGATGCTCTATCCATCATGTTCTACCCAAGTGACCAATGGACTTCCGATGATGATGGGGTCAGAGAGTTCATCATCTTCCACTGGTACAAGGAATTATGTTGGCCATTCTTTATTGATCTCTTCCATTTCCTCCTTGGTCAACTTATAGTAATATTGTAGCTCCTCCTTACTTTCATCCTTGCACGTAGTGATGTATATGAAGTGTCAGTCTGTGCAGAACTTGACTAGCAGCCTATACTAATGGATTGCAATCAGTGTAATTCGAGGGAATGATTCAATGGCACTCTTCAGTTGTAGGTAGTAGGTATGGAAGACAACATTTGACTGCCACTACTTCACCATATCATTTGTTTACAACAAGGTGGAGAACCTTGCGTCCAATGGCTCCGATGGATCTACTTCTGGGAAGGATGCCCCTTCTGGAATTTTCCAAGAGACAAATGTGATCAATACCAATAGATAACTAAAGTGAAAATTATACCCTTGATCTTGTGCTTCACAGAATTCCTTTTCCATCTCGTTGACGAGGTAACTCACCCAATTCATATGCATTCCTTTGACGCATTTCTATACAAGGTCCACTACGAACCCTATGACTTGTGTCTACCGGTTCTTTCTAACGAGCTTACCAGCTATCAGTTGTAAAGCAAGGTGAACTACACCACCCTTGATGGAGGCTACCTTGTAGCCTCACTTCCCCTTCTCTACATTTCCATAGTCATGTTTATATGCTGGGCCAAGGAGCGATCTGACGTCTTCCCTAGGTAGAACTGGTGAGGGTCTGGTCCCTGCATGCTTAATCTAGTGATCTGGTGGATTAGTGTAGAATCCATAGTGATGTGCCTATCTAACCAAATATAAACTCCATGATATCATGACAAAAGGATTTTAATGCAAGCATTAACTTCCTGATGTCAGCCAGAGTAGGGGATATTCATCACGTTCAAGATCGTGGAGCACGCGATCTCCTTAATCCATGGCAGGGGAACTATCTTGGGCTTCTTCCCAGTCGTCTTCATCAGGTACATATGCGACAGGAGCATCACATAGTTATTTTGGTCTCTACGGTTGAAGTGACTAATCTTGAGAGACAGGATCAATCCCAACTGAGGTCCAACTACGCGTATCCCCTTCAAGAGGTACACAGTAATCAACATGTATTTGAACTCATTCGTGACACTGTCTTGTTTAAATGCGCTAGTCAAAGGGGATATGTAGTTTGGAAAGACCGATGGGATCTGCTTCACGTTAGCTAGATCATCACAGTGTTTACTTTGTTTCTCAACAAGACATCCATAATGTCGTTTAGTCAATGGGGATGCTTGCAATATACTAGTCGACGATGCCTGTATTCCTATAGACATGACTCTCTCAGTCATGATGTCTACAAGAATCTCCTCCAAAGACTTCTCTACTGCGCTAGGCTCGCTCGACATTCACACTTGTACTCAAGGAGTTCAGGTAGGCGAACATACAGACAAGGTAATCAAATGGACGATGAGGTCTAGGAAGTGCAGCACGGTATGCAATCAATTCTTTTTTAGCTCAGATATCTTGGTTTTCAAAAAGTGGTCCCAACGCAACATCCGACAATTTAAATAGGCAAGCGTCGTAACAAATCCCTCCAACGGGTAGGAATACATCCATCAATCTGCATCATCCATTATGGCATGGTCTCAACGGTCCAACGACGATATTTATAACAGTCGGGATGCCTCTAATAGTCATTTATCTTCGTCATGGTGAAGTCCCATTTTGTATTGTTCTGCTATTCCAGTGAAGTTCAAGTTTTTCAAGCTTGCCTTTTGTGAAGTCTTCTCTGGAACTTCCTGCAGTTTTTCTAACTTTTCTTTCTTCTTACTGAGCTTTCTTTCCTTATTTCCTATGATTTGAGTCTCTAGGCTCCTCTTTCCATTCTTATTCTTCTCTTCTCTTAGCGTAGTAACTTCTCTTACTATCTCCGAGGTGGATGCACTTCTTTCCTGCATGGACAGTTATTTAATCCTTCTCGTGTTCTTTCAACTTCGACAGCTAATTCTCTGACCCTCTGTTGCTTCAACTTATCCTCTTGTCCTTCTATTAGTCTCTCTATATTTCTATCTATGAAGTCCCTTAATTCTTGTTTTTTCTATTCTATAGCTTCCTCTTCTTCTTTCCTTCTAATCTGATCTTTCTCAATCCAGGCCTTTCTTAACAAGAGTGAAAAAGGAGAGTTGTTCTCAACAAACTTAATGACTTCAAATTCTTCTTCGGTCGATGTTCCATGAGAAATCATAGGTACATTAGTAACTCTTCCACATAGGGTTGTCATATATCCTTTAAACAGACCTATCCTTCCCAATGAAGGTATCATAGCAGGCTTTCCAAAAATTTCCCAAGTGTTTTCTAGCATAATATTCACTTGTGTTTCTGTCGAAGTCTCCTATTCTTCTTTCTATGCATTGTTTCTCTTTTAATATCTCTGGTAAACTGGTGTCTCTATGATCATTCAGTGTTTCTTTAAGATATAATAACATAGTCTCTGATTATTTCTGATTTTCTAATATATCCTTAGTTCCTTCTTCATAGTTTTCTAGTCTCATGTTCATATTTTCAACTTTGGAAATCATTCTTGGGCAATCCTCAACTTCATGGACAATAACGTTACAACAGAGACAAATAGGACCTATATCAGGGCATTCCTTAGAAATATGTCTTGATCTTCTACAATTATAACACAGTGTTAATCCTCTCCTTCTTTTAAACAATCCCCAACCTTTCATGTACTGCGCACTGGGATCACAGTGATGGACATGCAATCTACAAAAATTCTTTCGAGGTTCCTGCATCCACTTGTTAGTCCAAAAATTCTTTCTATGCATAGGAATAACATATATTTCTCTATCTCTAACAAATCTATTCAAATCGACTCTTTCTTCTAATTGTGCCTTAGTTTTCAAACTAGGACAAAATCTATCAAACATACCTAGATTCATACTTTCAAAGAAAAAAATTCCACTTATCTTACCTTTATCAGAGCACAAAGATTTAAGATCTTACCTCTTTTCTTCAGATCAAAATTCTCTCTTAGAACAGAGCTTCGCAAGTCAAGTAGAATACTTTGTACTACAACAAAAGATCTACACACATAGCTTTCTATTTTCTTCAATTCCCAACAATCATAGTTTCAGGTCCCCGCAGCGAAACCATTTGTTGGCACAGGGAAGACCCAGGGTTCAATGCTTCAACAACGCACCAACAAAACCCTAACTACCAACCCTTTTGGAAACACCTGTGAAGAATATGAAGTCTCACCCAAGGTAGAGGGAGGGGGGTTACAGGACTCAGGTGTCTACAACCTATATGGGACACAGATATGTGATTACAACACTTAACAGAGCACTTAGCCAATCAATATACATTAGTTCGTAACTCCCATTCACATCGCAGATTAAACTCTAATTAATGAACAACGTAGTAATGATCAGATCAAACACTTCCAATTGCTTAGCACATAGCCTTAACTCAGATATAACATTCATTCACATAATTAAGCAATAATCTACAATATCAAATGCATTCATTATACATATCATCAACAACACTAATCAAATAATCACATAATCAACATCAGTAACATCGCACAAAGAACATCAACACAAGATATATGTGGTTCACCCTAGTGTGGGGCTACATCCACCAACTCTTCTTCTTATTATTTATTAGTCTGTAAGATTTCTACATTCTTGTTCTCTTGTGCACAAAGCCACAAAGCCAACTCCTCAAAGGACAGGAGATCTGTTCACACCTCGCCAGATCCTCCTTCCACGAATTAGGTTAAGGCACAGGCCAAGATCCAACCCCTTAATAGAACAAAGCCTTACACAATCTTTTCACATAGCTAACAATACTTCTTACATTGCTTAGATATATATTTATACATTACAAAAAGTACTAAACATGGGTAGACCCATGGGACGACATCCCATACCCGTTACATAAACCCTAAAAGCCCAAAAAGCCTATAAAATAGGTGAGATCCCATGATCTTCGCTTTGCCTGGGCACTCCATCTTCGACCAGCCTGTCGAAGTCCCAAAAATTTTCAAACATGACCAATGTTTCCTCAAAACTTGGTCAAGGGCTAACACCACATAATAAAAAACATTGATTCAATGGAAAATGTGGATGGCCACAAAAATCCATGTGAATTAACTAATATGTTATGAGAAGCATATCTAAGGGTTCCATCATCCCTTCTTCTAAAGGTGATGTCCTTAGAGAAATATTGACCAAAGAATAATTCATATGAATTAAGCTACTACAACTCAATAATCACCTTAAATCCTTCTTATATATTTTCAATCATTCACTCCTCTGCATCCCATAAATTGACATCATTCTTGCTAGGTTTCATTTTCATTAACTTTCTCTTATCTAAATTTTGTAAGTAATAAGATATGGTCTCAATATTGTCGTCATCTTTTCAATTAAAAATGTGACTAATGTGAAAACAACCTTAACAACATAAGGTACCTTTCAACACATTCAATACTCAAACATAATTTCATTAGAAATTCATTATTATAATCMATTTATTTCCCTTCGTTATGTCTAAATATTTGTATTGAATCTTCATAAAAACTTTAAAGTCCATATTTTATTTTAAAAAACCTAATGTGAAAACAACCTTAACAACATAAGGTACCTTTCAACACATCCAATACTCAAACTTAATTTCATAAGAAATTCATTATTCTAGTCCATTTATTTCCCTTCGTTATGT
Organism: Picea mariana; assembly: GCA_032191745.1. NCBI lineage: Eukaryota > Viridiplantae > Streptophyta > Pinopsida > Pinales > Pinaceae > Picea > Picea mariana. The sequence goes on along the minus strand of JASDQU010106665.1, from coordinate 85,267 downwards.
CTAAATATTTGTATTGAATCTTCATAAAAACTTTAAAGTCCATATTTTATTTTAAACACCATTACTATTTTAAAAATTCAGAAAAGCCTTTAGCAATTTTAACAACCAAGATCATTTGATTTTAGCACATATAATTTTACTCACAATTTGTTTT
>JASDQU010106665.1:18295-37085 GCA_032191745.1 Picea mariana | reverse complement strand
AACACCAAAATATGTTTTTAGATACTATTAGATACTTCATAGGGATTAGCATCCGTAAACAATGGCAATCTCCACCCCACCAGTCCTGCACTCTGTCTGTCAATTTCTATATCGCAGAAATGGGAGAGTTGTTTGGAGGACACAGAACAATAGGAGTGCAATGTTGAGTTAGCCAAACTATAGGTGCTCTTGTCAATTTGTATATCGTGAAACTCAGGGTGCTATTTGTATGGAACATAACAATGGAGGCCCAATTTTGAGCCCGCCCGCCCGACCGAGAAACCGCGATCCAAAATGTTGCTAGGTATGGAATGCGGAATTTATACATGTTCTATAAAATATCATGTCCATATTTTACAGTCCCATAATACACAGGAAGAAAATAAGGGAAAAAGAATGGAGAAGTTCATAGTGGAATTCTAGATAATACACAGGAAGAAGAGAAGTGAAAAAGAACCAAGTATCTCATAGAAGAACATCTAGTGTTTTCTTATTAATGAAAATTCTTGCGAATGCCTATTGAGATCTCACCAGTTAACGCATAAAGTGCATATCATGGAAGCATCTTTCGTACCACTGTGTCCACTTGCCACTAGTAAGAGCATTGTTGATGTATATGAGGAAGGACACGAAGTTGTTGGGGATGGAAAGAAGCAACAAATAATTTGAACAAACTTAATGTATAAAAGGAACCCACGATGGAATTGTAGATCACAGATGTTTTGAGTGCAAGATGTATATAGCGGAACAATAAGAAACTTGTTTCGCAAGCGGCATCCCCACAACGACGGACATAAAATTGGCTAGGTATGAAAAGGAACAGCGGCCGGTCAAATCTGTTGTGTGAGGATATAAATGGAGATGTTAAGGCATGAATTGCAGATCATGAAAGTATATTTCGTACCACTGTGTCCACTTGTCACTGGTAAGACAATTGTTGATGTATGTCAGGAAGGATGTGAAGTTTCTAGGTATGCATATCAACAACAGATACTTTGAACAAAGTTAATGTATATGAGGAACCCGTAGTAGAATTGTAGATCAAAAATGTTTTCAATGCAAGGTGTATATAGTGGAACAATAAGCACTTGGGCTAGCAAGCACTGACCCCACAGCGGCGGGCATAAAATTGGCTAAGTATGGAATGAAACAATGGTCGGTCGGATCCGTATTGCGAGGATATAGATGGAGATGAAGACATGTCAGCTCGTCATACATAGAAATACGACTAAGTATAAAACCAGAAATCGATAATGAACGAGAAAATCAAAATGGGAAAAGAGATAAGTATCTAAGAGTCGGGAAAAAAACAGTTTCCATTTATTAATGGCAATGTTTTCGAACCTCTGTTGGCTTCTCACTAGTAAAATCATTAAGTGAAAATAAATGAAGTTCTTTTCCTGCAACATGTATATGACGAAACAGGGGGCATAGGTGTTGGATACCACGAACCCGGGGCCTGGTGTCTAGATAACTGGATAAGTATTGGCCAAGAAGAAGTTTTGATATCTATTTCAATAGTATTCATACTAGTATCTATCAATGGAGAAAGATTTTGTATTTATCTGAATAGTATTCATACTAATATATATTAATGGTTTGTTTCTATTTCAAATGCAAATGATCTCCCAATTTGCAAGATTCTCTTCAGCTCGCAAATTTCGTTGAAACCAAGAAAATTTTGACTGCAAGATGTACATAGTGCAATAAGAAACATGAATTTGCATTGTGGTCTCAACGACATAAATTCCTTATCATATATTCATCTTCTATGCGTTGCAATGACATCAACAAACGATGGCTCTCCATAAACATAAATATCTAAATTAAATTAAAGGCAATCAAAAATTGTTGTGACTTTAAGTAATTAAAGCATAAATTGCAAACTACGGAAGTTCCTAGGATGCAAGATGTATATGACAGAGCACTGGACATATTTGTTTAATACCGTAAACCCAAACATAACTTCCTAAGCTTTGTCGAAGAGGAAGTTTTCTGTATTTTTTCCAATAGTACTGATATTAGTATATATGAACGGATATTATCAAATAGAACAAGTTGCAATTTATCCAACATACTTCACAGGAACATTGCATCAATAGTTCAGCTGCCTTGTTGCAACTCATGAATTCATTCTATTTACGGAACCCAAAGAATGGGAGCATAACGAGTCCTCCAATTTCTTTCTTTAAATACATAGTCAGTGCCACATAAGTATGGCCTACGAAAAAGTATTTTTAAATGTAAAATGTAAAGAAAGAATAGACCAGGTTTTATTTATATTGAAGTAGTGAGCAGCAGAAAACAAAATCTTGTCCTTCATGTTTAACGAGACAGGGGAAGAAGGTAAAAAATACAATTAAAACAAGTACCAGAAATTGGAAAATACTATTAAGAAATAAACTGAAATTATTTTATATTCAAATAAGATGTGTTACAAAATACAGCCGAGGATATTTGCGACAATGATTGTGATTTGTCCTACCTTTGACCAATTAAAGATATGTACATTGATGAATCTTCTTCACACTTTTCTTGACGTTCAAACTCTTTATTCGTAAAAAACGAGTTGAATATCAATTTTGGGTTTTGTACTTAATCGATGTTGCGAAGTACATCTATCCTAGTTTTTTGAATACCTTGTTTCTTCCAGATATGGCCTGCTTGCAATGGATACTTATTCAACATTCCATTCTTTTTCAAGTATTAATTTCCTTCTGCCGTCGAAAAGTTGGGGTTTAAGGTGTTTTCTTTGCAATGTTTCTGAGAATTCACATCTGAGACAAATTAGAAATGTGATTCAGGATAATTTCAAACTGAGCAGAGTCATTTTATGTCACAAAGGTTAAGGAAGGGGAAAAAAATTCAAGTATATAGTGACTAGTATTCTTCCTGTATTCGATCATCTGTTTGGTTAAGAAGCTTGCCCGAGGATTTGTATGTGGAAATTCTTTGTTTTATTACAATAAATTGGAAGAAATGTTCAACCCAGAAGAAAAATGCAAACCAGTTGAGGTACATAAATTCTTCGGGTAGTTGAGGTGTGGCAAGTGCATCAAATGCTGCAGAATGCATCAGAATATATATTTCCTCATAGCGGGGGAGGTACGGAGGCCCACAAAAAGGTCTGAAATGTTTAGAGGTGACGCTTGATATGTGGAATCTATAACTACATCTAGAAGAAACAGAACAAAATTTGACAAAGAACATGGCTTTCTGTCAAGTCGACTACCAAAGCTGCATATAGGTCATAAAAGTATGGAATAGAAACTCTTGTAGTGATAATATGTCATTTTATCCACCCATACAGATTCTATTACCAGCCTCCGAGGAAGACAAATACTTGTGCGATCTCTACAATTTGATACAATGGCCAAATCTATGTTGTTGGAAGAATATATATACTTAAACAAAGAAATATCTTGCAGGTGACCTAAAAATCCATTACAATTCCCAGCAATAAAACAAAGAAGTTCAACAAACAAATTCATAGGCAGCCTTTTCAACCAACCAAAGCATCGAACACAAGGAGAACACCAAACATACTTGCTCTTTTTTTTCCGTCCTCTCTGAGTTTCTCTTGTATAATAGAATTTTTTTTACTCAAATCTCACGTCACATAAAACCAATCTCTCTTCTTTCATCTACCCCTCAGTCGCATCTCTAAGATGTCTTACATGTCCATCACCAAGAACATTAGAAAGAAGGCACCCTAAAGCACAACTCTTTGATGATAGAGAGAAATAGAAATAAGTATTTAAAAGCAAGGTTGGATGGTCTTCTGTACATTTTGTGTTGATTCCTTTTAATGACAGATGTTCTCGATATTTTCAGTTATTAATGCCAATCTTTTTGAATATGTACACTGAATAGTGACTAGAAAAATGTATTAAAATACCCATATCCGAGCAGATTATAAAATCTGACATCTAAGATATGCACAATATTAAAGAGGGACATGGTGTGAAGGCCTCTATAGGTCACATGTTCATGAACTATGTTGAAGCTTTTAAGAAAACTAAAATTGCACAAGCAAAAAAAATAAAATAAAAAGTATTTTCGCCAATTCAAAATGCAGGAAAAAACAAATTACCAGATCCCATAATATTTGGTTGTCTATTCATTTTAATAGTAGATGTCCCATCATTTCAAAATGAACAATATTAAAGAGGTACATGACATGAAGGCCTCTGTGGGAGACACGTTCGTGAACTATACTAAAGCTTTTAAGAAAACTAAAACTACAGAGACAAAAAAAAAAAAAAAACCACTATTTTCGCAACTTTAAAATGCAGGCAAAAGAAATTACCAGATCCCATAATATTCGCATGTCTATTCATTTTAATGGGAAATGTCCTCTAGTTTTTTAGTTATTAAAGCCCATAATTTATAAATGCATAATATTAAAGAGGGAAATCAAGTCAAGCCCTCTGTGGGCGACACATTCATGAACTATGCTGAAGCTTTTAGGAATTTACTAAAACTGCAGAAGAAAAAAAAAATGGCAAATTGTAACGATCCTCCTTGTTACGACGATGACTTCTTAAAAGCAAGTGCAGTTCTTTTTTTTTTGTGTGTGTGTGTGTGTGTGTGCGTGTGTACAAGGGTAACAAGACATTATACTCTACAACTTTAGATGACGACGCATCATGACACATGCAACTGCGATATCAACATAAAGATCTAAGATGCACATCAAGTAACTGCATGCATTTAACGTTGATCAATCGACAATAACTAAGACTGACTACCCGCCCGTCCTACCCTGCAATAGTTGGGACCTCCAAGACACATAAGCAACGCTCAAGCCCAGGTTCCCATCGATTTTAACCATTTAAGGTCTCAGGGCTGGCGACAGTTCTGAGGAACATGGAGGTGTCTACATCCCACCCGACACAAGAAGACCAAGCAATAAAATGTATACATCCAAGTACAACAGAAGTTAAGGAACAACCACATCCTCTACGAAGGCGCAAGTCAATTAATTGTAAATTCAATTAATTGCAAATCCAATTAAATGCAAATTCCATTACTAAGGCAATTTCAACTAATTGCAAATCCCTATTTACTAAATCATAATAACTTATTGGACATAGTTCAAGACATTATATTCTATCTGCTATCAATGATAATTAATTTCATCATCACTACCATAAAATAACAACCATTTTTCATTTTACATTACAATAACTACATAAAATGACCAACACATTACATCTGATATGTTATCTATGACAATTACATTAACCCTACCATAAAACGATAACAACATCAACATTAAGAGTTCCATAACCATTAACATTAACATTAAAAGTTTCATTACATTATCATTACCATAAAACAAAATAACATTGGCATTAACTTTACCATAAGCATTAACATTAAGCATTACATTACATTAATCATTTCCAGAAACCATAATAACATTAGCATTAACATTACCATAAGCATACATTAAGCATTGCTTTACACTGATCATTACCCTAAAACAATAATAACATTAACATCAACATCAACTCAATGATCTAAATTTATAAATCGATAGCCAGTAATAGTAAGTAAATCTTTAGTGGAAATATGGAAGTTAGAACGATTATACGTAACGTTAGGGGTAAGGGTCGAGACATGTCCAACCTCAAATTTAAGCCTAAAGCTCAAATTGGAGCAGTAACAAACAAAGGTGAAAATATTCGAAAACTAGCTCTTCCATTAGCTCATAACCCTAAAATAATGGAAGAAGACCATTGTGGCCCAAAGCATAACAACATTTTAAATTCAAGTCAGCCAGCAACAGTGTATTTATGTAGATTGCTTGCTTTATTTAATCTACCAATCATTTTGGCAAATCAGTCATTATTCTTACACATTTAGATATTTTCCACTGCAATCAGAAATAGAAAACAGAAACAATAAAGGAGATTTTCTAATGACAGTCATAAAGGATCCAATGTCAGTTGGAAATCCAAGTAACAAGAAACAAGGAAGCCATAGGAAAGCTCAGTGGAAACCTCTAGAAACTTCAATGAAAATCCTGGAAATCCCTAGAAACTTCGACAGGATGAAGCTGGGACTCCTGGAAACATTCTAGATGTTTTTGTGGTTTCCATCAACCCTAGAGATGAGTCCAGTGAAGTTTCCATTTTTTAGGTGATTTTCTGAACCTGAAACCAGTTGCATTGACTTGCAAGTTGATCAGAAATTGTTTAAACTTCTGTTGCACAAAACTCCTAAACTGCCAACGTAGTAGTGCAGGGACTCATGGAAACATCTCAGAAACTTCTTGGAAATGCCCATGAGGTCGTGGGACCCAAAAGAAGTCTTAAAAACCCTAGTCTATGGAAAACGAAGACAATCAACATCTAATTCATTTCTAAACTTGCTGACAAATTAATCTATTATTCTCATTTTATTGCATATGTATTACCGGATCCAACCCTATGGCGCTATTACTTGGAAAAACGTGAATTTGAAAGTTCAAGCAAGAGTTGTGGGTGCGCGTGGGGGTATTTTCTGCAACCCACCGTCTCGTGGCCCACGCGGGGGTGTTTGAGGTGGGTCCAATGAAAGCTGGGATTTAGTTTTTGAGGTCCATTCAAGGTTTAGTTGTTCCTCGAAGAAGAAATGAATGAGGGGAAGCCAACGCAGTAAAGAAAAACATAAATCTACTACAATCCAGTGGGAGTGTAGGTAACGCAGGGGTACACAAAAAACATAAGGTAAAATTTCAAGAAAAATACATTAAACACAGGAGTAAATTTGTTTGTTCCATCACTACTAGAATCAATGAATTTCTTATTAGTCATCCATTATTGAATTATACAGCCGAGGTAACCCCCCCCTATTTTATTTTTTTACAGCAGATAATCGGTTAACAACACCAGGGTAAATAATTAAAACAACCCTTCCGTCCAACAAGATTCAACCCCTATTGAAGTTAATTATTTCATCTCGGAATACCTATAAAAATAAATTGTTGACCGCAGAAGAGAAGGCTAGGATTACTCAGATTTACACAGTAAAAAGTTGCAGCAATGCTAAATACACAAAAATTTGCCAGAGTAAGTAGATAAACAAAAGTCATTCCATCCAACGAAAACTGACACAGATTGAAGTTAAACATTCTTCCATATAGATTACCAATACACATGCAGAACTAATCATAAATCCTAATGCTTTCTACTCTAGAATCAAGAGCATACCATTGCCTGATCTCCCGCGTTGAATGACGTCCACGCGCTCCATGCCGCTCCCGCTCGCTGACCGTCGAGACTAAACTGGTACCTCCCAGCCAAAGTTAGGGGTACTCTACTTCCCCCTTAGTCCACCGAGCCGCAAAGGGGCCACACACTATCCAGATGGTATGTCTAGCTCCCAACTCGCCTCACAAGGCCGAGCTACCACTCCTATCCGAGCTGGGAAATCCTAACTCCCCACAAGTAATCAGTCAAGTCACAATTCTGACAATGTAACATTACGCTAACAGTCGATCCCCTTCTTCCTTCTCCTCTCTCTCTCTCTTATAGACTTTTAGAACTTCCCAACTTTCCCTAAATCTCATTTGATTTAAGTTTTAATAAAAAAATTCTAATAATTCTCTTTCGTACAGGTGTCATCCATCCCCCACTTTCCTCTAATAATTAGTTTCTTTAAATTAATAACTTGTCTTATTTCCCTCACCCACCTAGAGTTGCTCCTATTTTTACTCCTAGGTGTTCCTAGATTCTCTTACAGGTTTAAATACTTTCCCTAAAATGAAGTTGCTAATTTAGTCCAATTTAGAAGGTTCTTAATTGCAGATTCTTTACTATGTTGACCTCGCATTTTACCATAAGTTCCCCTCTTTTCCTTATTATGTTTCCTCCATTCCTTAGTTCCTAATTTTTATTATTCCCTTCTTTCCCCTTTTTATTAGAGCCAAAATGGCAGTTACGCTATTTACTCTTTTCCTTTTATTATTAAATTAATATCTTTTTTACACTTTCACAAGTTAAATAATTTATTTCTTCTTTACCTTTGATATCCACAGATTTTAATTAAGTTCTTACTATCTTCATTTTACCCAAAAGATTATGAAGTCCACAACTATTACTTAAGTGGTTTTTAGTTTAAAATTTATTTTTTTATTTTTTTATAAGGTATTTTTCTTAAGGGTAGACAAAATTTTACCCCTAGAGAAGTTTTAGACTTAGAACTTAGATTCTGAACTGGGCGACATTCATTTAGGGAAGTTGTTTTTTTTTTTAATTTCTTAACGTGTTAATTTTCTTAGGGTCGTCTAGGTTTGTTCCTTTATCCCCATCATCACGACGTGCCCTTCAGGACGCACTACGTGCTCAAAGGGTGCCACTCGCCTCTAGTGTTTCTCTTGTGCAACGTTCCCTTCAAGATGCACCATGTGCTCCAAGGGTGCCACTCGCCTCTTGACTCATTGGTAAACATCAATAACCCCTGGAGTCAACACTCCACCAGGTGAACTTGTGGGAGACTAAGGGCATCTAAGGAATAAGGCCCCCACCTTATTGAGTGCCCCTTAGAATCATCATGAGCAACTGTCGCAGTCTGCCCTCACGACATCATGGATCCTCTCCAGCTAGGTAATTGTTAACCTATAGTTCGAACCATGATGGGAGTGCTAGTAGGCTGTGGATGTTCTATTGTCCACACCTCTCCCTCAACCTCTCTAGTAGTCATGTGTGTGGCCCCTTTACTCCATATGTGAGTCTGGTCAGTAAGCTATTGTCAGCCTGCATCATCAACAATCATGTCAGAACATGTCCACATCATATCATCTAATCAAATGTACTAAAATCACAGTAAAACAATCAAACCCCAATAGCACACTCCCTGACTCAATCCAGAGTCCAAGGGTTCCGACGATGCCTCTGCATCCTCAAGGTCCAAAACCCTACACACTCAATATAACCGAGTCAATAACACCTATCTCTGTCAATGTAGTAAAACATCAGGTCATCTATCATAACACCTCATAATCAAGAACAAATGTTTTAATATCATAATAGTTTGGATCACTTGCGAGCAAGTGTCCTCAAAGAATAAGTTTTCTCAGTGCGCCAGAGCAGGATGTTACACAAATTCAAAATGCTGGCAAAAAGGTGCTTTCATAGGTAAGGCACTTTAGTACTCAATGTTCTTCAAATTCAATGAGATTTTTTTTATTTGATTAAAGGGGAAAAAACATCTGACAACCTAGAAGGAAAGTCATATATGATGGACAACTCATTGGTAGAAGCCATAGCGAGAATGTGAATTAAGTATCTAATAACCGCGAAACTACATTGCATTTGAGTCTTCAACTTTTCCCGCCTGTTCAAAATCAAAAACAAGGAAGGGTTGTTGAATATTAGCATGTCTATTTATTTTAATGGGAAATGTCCTCGAGCTTTCCAATTACCAAAGCCCATCTTTTTGAACCTGTCTGGTCGATTCTGACTTTTGAAATCATATTTAATGTGTATTGGGAAGCGTTGAATGTATCAGGGATGGAGCCCTATGTAACAGAGGCTACTATTATTTTTCAATTTTTGTCGATGAGCACATGTAGAACGTAAGTAAAAAAAATTAAATCGAGAATGTTATTTTTTTTGCACATGAGACCTTGAAATTCAAATACTCCGCAAGTATGATTGTATATTTATATATTGCAAAACTATCCGTGCTATTTGTAGGACACAAAACAAAAGTGGTCGAAGTTAGAGCCCACCAGCCCGAAAACCCACGATCCAAAAATTGCTTATTATTATTTTTTTGTGTTTTTTTGTCCACTGAGGTATGTAAAACAACGTACGTAAAGTAAACTATTTTGACAATGATAATTTTTTTGGACATGACGGCCTTCAAATTCAAATAGTCTGCAAGTCTGATGGTCAATTTGTATATCAAGGAACTCTCCGATTCTCAATTTTCAGTCGCCCACCATGAGAACTTACGATGCAAAAACTGGCCAAGTATGGGATGAGAGCTTCGTGCATGCTTTATATATCTACTTTACAAAATTACATATTTCCTATGTTTAATTTATGTTGTCCAGGAAACCTATAATTTGATAAATTTTAATGTCTTCTATCTAGGATCCCTTCCTTTAAAGAAAACTAATTCAGAAATGCTAATGTATACACCATAGTTTGATACCACCTATCCGCCAAGACGGGTCCATAAAAATGGCTAAGTATGCAACCAAACGACGGTCGGTCGAAATGATCGTAGAACTCTCCATGCTATTTACAGGGCACAGAAGAACAAAAGCCCAATTTTCAGCCCGCCACCCCGAGAACCCGCGATCATTAACCTATGTTGTTCAAGAAACCTATAACTTCATAAATTGCATTCTCTTCTGTCCAGGAGGCTTTTTTTTAAAGAAAACTAATTCAGGAAAGCTAATGTATAGACCAAACACGACCTGTTATAGAATGCAAATGAACTACGGTCGCTTGGAATGACCACAGAAGCATGAGAAAGTAGATTCAAATGAAGTTTACAATAGGAAAGTAAAAGGGAGATAAGAGTTATATCTCCCACACAGAAAAAGGAAATTTCATAACTATGAAACCGTAGTAACACAGAATCCATGGAAAAAACATCGACAGCTATGAAATATATTTTGAGCTCGACAAACTCTACTTCAAAGCATAATATATGCAAGTGAAATCATCTGCAATTCTTTACTCTGTTATTTTATCTTAATAAGCACAATTTTCAGCCCGACAGCCCCAAAAGTCGCGATCATTAACCTATGTTGTCCAGGAAACCTATAATTTCATAAATTGCATTCTCTTCTATCCAGGAGGCCTTATTTTAAAGAAAACTAATCCGACAAAGCTAATGTATACACCGAACATGACCTGTCATAGTTCGATAGAACCTATTCGCCAAGCCGCGTCCATAAAACTGGCTAATTACACAACCGAATGGCGGTCGCTCGGAATGACCACAAAAATGAGACAAAATAGATTCAAACACAGTTTACAACAAGAAAGTAAAAGGTAGAGAAAAACTATATCTCCCACACAACAAAAGGCACTCTCATAACTATGAAACCATAGCAACACAGAATCCATGGAAAACACATAGGCAACTATGAAATATATTTTCAGACCGACAAACTTTGTTTCAACGCGTAACAGATGCAATTTACATCGCCTGCAATTCCTTAGTCTGTTATTTTATCTTAATATTATTCTATGCAAACTGAAGTGCAAAAAAATGTAACCAGAGATCCAACCGCAGATGCAGCATCCCAACATTGCAAACCCTGGGAAAACAAGAAAAAACACCAAATAAGAACCCATCCAAAAAGCACCAAAAGGCCCAAGTGCAGACGTAGGACCGGAACCCTGCAAAATCGAATCAAGCAACAATAAACAATATACAATGAAGAAAGGAACAAGCATCAACCGCCCCCCCAGGAACAAGGCTCTTCCAATCGCGACTGCAGAAACCCAAACATGCAAACTGCAACAACACGAACATGAAAGCAAGAACAATGAGAACATGCAAATAAGAAATCAGTGCCATGAAAAAAACAAGCATGGACCAGTGGACCAACAATGCCCCTCAAGCATAAAAATTTAAAAAACAAAAGAAAATGTCTTGTAACAAGCCTATTAGGTAACCATTCAACACTACCAAGCTTGTTAGGTAAACATTTAAATCTGTCAGAAATGCAATATAAACATTTAAGAAAAAAATTCAATGTGGCAGGTCTTTGACGTATCCCAAATAAATTTATATATTTTTTGTAACAATAGTTCAAACACTGGAGAATGTATTGCAAATCCATACTTTCGATATGCCACCATATCAAACATTGCCATAAATTTACATAGCATAAAATGTTAAACCAAACATTTGAATTAATGGTAGCATGAATCCACGTTCGACGAATGCATAACAAAATTTATGATTCAAAAATGACCATATACTACCAAATACTTTGGAAATGCAAACATATTTTACATTGGGAATAGCGAAGGCGACAATAAGACCTCCAATCCTTTGTCCAATCAAATCTTGACAAACATGATACTTTTTATTATATAAAAATCGATGTTTTCACTTCCCTTGTTCCAACAATAGACAATAGGAAAATATTTCTAGTCAACGCACAAGCTAATGCCAGCTCAACGATTTATCTATCGCTATAGTCCCTCTATGCCTACAGTAGGGACTAATAAGACGAGTTGCCTGTGTGCTAGGCTAAAGTTCAATAGATTTTTAGAAGGTTGAGATAATAAAGGGGTATTTTATTTATTTGATAAGCAAAGTGTAACTTTGCACAAAATTTCTGCTAACTTTGTATCAAATTTATATTCAAATTTGAGTGTAAATGTCAAGATACCTTACAATGCTTGGTTCATTTGACTAGTGAGTGCAAAGTTGTGACATATTTTAAAAGCCACATAATCATACTCCGTATGTATGTGTTAATTTTCTTTTAATCTTCAATAGTGTTTTTAATGAAACCCAATGTGAAATCACTCAATATCTTATTAGTCCCTGTCATGCGACTATAGAAATGAGTTTTCTTTTGATGTGATATTAATTTTTATTTTACATAAATTTGTGTATGTAATGTAATGTTTAACATAGGAAAACAAATATATATTTTTGGATATAATAAAAATATTTGTGTTTCTCATTTCTATTTGGTTGATAAAATTAAAGTGTTATTGCTCCCTTCACGTCTTTCAATATGTAGAATTAATTACATAATCAATGAATTTCACCAATCACCACATCTAAATATAAAAAGTTGTACTTTGTATTTATTATTATGCATTATTATATTTATATTATATTTATTATCTAATATATTATTTAATATTATATTTATAATATATTTATTATATTTATATTATATTTATGAATATTATAGCTTTATTCAGCTTAAGATTTATTATACATTTTGAATAACAAACAACTCTCAAATATTATTTTTTGACAAAAAATATTCATTACTTGTGCATTTAATTATATTAAGTTTCATTGATCAACATGCATTTCCCAACTAACTCGGTATAGACTGCATTGTCATGCAACCCTTGTTACACTAAATTACACAACCTCAGTAACATAATTATTTGTAGAGATCATATTTAAATTACTAATAATTTATCTTTAAACTAATAATGCCAACGTGATACATTACCATATAAATTTACATTCTTTTTTAAAGATATAAAGAGACTATTATTATGACGAGTGATAATAATGTAGACTTCTTCACATAATGCACACTAACTTAAAGAATCAATCTGAACATTGCATAACAAAGATCTAAGATGGCTATATACTTTTTTTTTTATTAAGGCAACATACTTTAAAGTTTAAATGGGAAAATTAGGATTTGGAAATTCTAGAATTATGTACATTATTCTTAAATTTTCAATCTTATATTATTTTTTATATTATTTGATTTAATTTTATTTTTTATGATTTTAAATTATTATTAATTATTTTTTCATATTTATTTTTATCTATTTTAATATAATTTTGGATAAATTTAATTTACCAATTTCAAAAAATACTACTCAAATCTAAACATATCAGAAACCATATAGAAAACAAAATTATCTCATACTTTCTAAATTAATTTACCTAATTAATTATGAATTAAATTACCCAAAAAATCACCTAACCATCATTGAATTTTGAGATTCAAAATATCCTTTTCCACTTAGTGATTTTTAAAAGTTAAAAAAATCTTTCATATTTTTTTATAAATATAATTCAAATTTTCTCTATAACTAATGTGAGTAATATGATTATAAGTTCTATAAACTGAAATGTCACTAAACTGAAGTCATTCAAATAAACTCATAGAATTATTTAGAATCCATCTCTCTATCCATATGGTTTCATTCATACATTTTATTTTCTCAAGCTTTTTAAATGTTTTTTTGTTAATTGATAAATTAAATATTATAATTAAATATTTTTTATATACAAATTAGTCAAATAACTAATTATTTTGATTTTGATTTTTAAAATAAAGTAATAAAATAATTTAAAAAATATTAAATAATAATGTAATTTTTTTACTTTTATTTTTAAAATAAAGTAATAAAATCAATAATAAAAAAATCATTACATAATATACATAATAATAAATAAATAAAATACAACTTTTTTAATGATTTAATTAAAAAATATTATTGAAAAAAATGTGTTTGTCTTATAAAAAAATACCAATAAAGAAATTGTGTGTTTGTCTTTCACATACTATTTAACAAAAATGAATGTAGAAGTAAAGAAATTGTGTGTTTGTCTTTCACATACTATTTAACAAAAATGAATGTAGAGGAAAATGTATGTTTATCTTTAAAACACTATTTAACAAAAATAAATGTAGTTATTTATTTGAGAGGAAAATGTGTACTTGTCTTTAACAAACTATTTAACAAAAATTAATGTAGTTATTTATTTGAAAGGTACAAAATATCTTTATAGCATTTATTCAAACAATCACCCTATAGAGTTGAATGATCGTAAAAAACCAAACCAATGCACATATATAGGATTTTGACTATTGTTCTTGATTTAGAGGTTCAAAATTAAAATATATTTCAAGTAATGCTACACTTGCACTACTAAAAACAGGTATAATAATTCAGTGTGAAGCTCCACGTTGTTAGTAATTAAGTGTGAACGTTCCATAATTTGTGCAAAGTCTTTGCAGAAAATTTTCAAACAACCCACCGAGCCAGAGAGCTAAAACAGATCTTGATCATCCCATCCGAATGCTCAACCATAATTTCAAAAATATGAAAACAAAATAATTGCACATCATACTAATTACAACGGATGTTTGTAATAACAACCAAATTCAAGGACAATCAGCTATTATATGGTGATATTTCTGATTTTATATCAACTATTTTTAAATAAAAACAAAACAAGCACATTCACAATTGAAGTGGATGGTGAATGTTTATAAAACAAATTACTATAAGTTAACTATTTTAGAGAAATCTTTAAAAACTTTGTATTTATATTTTACATTTTTAGAGAAACTCAAAGCAATAAGTTAATTGTTTTAGAGAAATTTCTAAAAACTTTGTATTTTATATTTTACATTTTTAGAGAAGCTTAAAACAAGAGATTAAAGTAATAGCTTAACACACAAAAGCCATCCCTCTACACTTGGAATTCCATACACCACCCAAATGTCATTTCTCCACACCCTTGACATTGTCATTTCATCACAGAAATGCTGGCCCAACATAATCCACTACTACATTAAGCACAAATAAATGTGACAATAAGGTGTTGTATTTATATTAATCCCTGATTTAATGACTAGCCACCCAAATGCTGGTCCAACATAATCCACTACTACATTAAACACAAATGAATATGGCAATAAGGTGTTGTATTTATATTAATCCCTGATTTAATGACTAGCTAACAAATTATGACTAAATATATTCCCTTTTCATTAAACCACACCCACCCATAGGTTAGTTTTTTTTAATAAAAACCTGTTTAACTTCACTATTGTCAATAAGTATACTCTCACTCTTGTAAAAAAATAATTCATGTTAGCTACACTCGGATTTAGATTAAGTGATGAAGACAACTTATTACTTTTAAAAAAACACATAGATAAACTCTTTTCCAAGTGAGGCTAGAACACATGTGTTGAACCTAGGTATTCACATGTTAGGTAACAAGGTAGCCCTTCCCAACAACATTCACCAAGTGTTTTACAAGTAAACATATATCTATTTTTAATCCAAATTTATGAACATCTTATTTATTTTAATGAATTATAAGAATTATAAATTTGAAAACGGTAAATTATAAATTCTAGCATATTTATTAAGAATTAAAAATAATATTTGAATAGTAAATTATCTTTAAGTAGATGTGTAAATAAAAAAATAATATTAACACTGTCACATAGTTAGATGAACAACTGGATAACAATATAAAGAGTAATTTAGATCTGTTATACATTTTGCATTAGATAAGGTGTTTAGAATCTGACCATTTAATTAACACAGTATTTAATCTATTCATGCTTCATACAAACCCAAACCCTAACCTTAACATAACCATAACTCTAGCACATTACTTATTTTATAAATCCACTTTTTGACTTTCATTAGGGCACAAGATTTTAAGTTTTCATTCAGCTTCCATTGAAAAGATGCTAAGAAAAGAGCTTTAGATGAAAACCTAATTCTATTACAAAAAATTTTAAAATTTTAAACCTAATTTTATTTAAAAAGATTTAAAACCTAATTCTATTCAAATATTTAAAACCTAATTTCATTTCAAAAATGGAAAACCAATTCTAATTGCATGCAAAAATTTGGAAATGGGAATGGTAAATAGTATAAGGAAGATAATTAGTATTAGTTTTCCACAAAATTATTGACAAAAAGACAACACTAAGTTACATCTGAATTTAAGTGAGGAACTTTATAGATTATTCCCCAATAATCCCTACATCCACCCAAACATTCAAACTCATCTTAAAATATCAAGCTACACAGTTTATCAACAATAAGAATATCAGAGTACTATAAGGTCGGAACGGGATTTAAATCCTGCAAACGCAAACCTTTTATTAGAAGGATGGTTTGAAATCTATCAAAAATGTTTCACCGAATTTCCAAATAGAAACTAATGCCATTCATCTGAACTGTAAAGAGGTAGCGAATGTTTGTCCAAATTGCCAATTAACTAGGGGGACATTGTACATTGTTAGTCTTCTTCCATTTCTTATTGTCACTCTGAATGAAAAACTCTATTCATTGAGATACAAATTTCTTTGTCAATTTGCTCCCCAGTTTCTCTTCATGGGTTCTCATTCGGTGATACTATTCGACTTTTTTATCCACAAAATTAATAAACTCCTCACAATTGCCATTTCTAGCGACTAGGGTTCTTGCCATAATTAAACACCAACAAAGATCTCAACAAGATTGTTGATCAAACAACCATCACAACTTCCATCAACAACCATCCACCTCAAAACCAAAAATATTGTGGGTGGTAGAGCCTTTGAGCTTTAATAATAAGTCAATTGAGGTTTTACCATTGATTGTTAATACATTCAATAGACCACCATTCAAACCAAAATTCCTAGGTTACTTCAATATACACACAAGCTAAGAGCTAAGCTCATGGAAATCACTTCATACAATTACATCTTATATTCAAATGACATCGACATACTTCCAGGTCTGTAAATAATGCTTCCAATACTATATAAATCATGCAAATACAAGGGGAAGAATGAAAAAAGTCGACCTTTTGGTGTGGCTTCTATTTTTCATTTGAAACATAGTCCAATAAATCTGAGAATACAACTCTGCAAATAGGGTTTTTCTTTTGTAGGCAAGGGATTTTGCAAGCAAGGATTATTGGATGAAGAGGGCAAGGATTATGGGATGAAGAGGGAAAAGCTATGCGCAGAGCCTTCAACCAAAATCACCATTACCTTGTAGACATTACAAAGTGACAGGAAAAATGCAGGTCGATTTCATAGTATGAGCTTAGCTCTTTCATAGGGAGCCAAATTCTTGAGACTCAACATCCATTAGAAACCAGAACCACTCACATAAAACACAAAAGAATCCTCGCAAATGAATAAAACAAAAAAGTGTAAAAATAACACAAAAGAAGACACAGGTTTGCCACATAAAATTGTAATTTGTAAAGAAGACATAGGAAAAACACAAACCTCCACAATAAGCTTGTTGCATACAATCCCACGTGATCATTAATCAATCCAAAAGTAAGTACTCTATAAATCAAAAGATTGTTAATTCCATCACCTTCTACTATGATGAATGATCAAAAAAAGAATTAACCAAACCAATTACATATACATTTTCTCAGTGATTACACAATATAAAATTAAATCAATCCTACATATAGTAATCAATCCTACATACAGTAGGCACTTTGCAGAATTATAATTTCACTTAAAAGGGTTGAATTAGATCAGAAAAGCATTAACCAAACCAATTACATATACATATTCTCAATGATTACCTAATATAAAATGAAATCAACCCTACATACAAGACTTATAATTTCACTTATAAGGATTGAGATAGTTAAAATAATCTTGGCAAGTGCCATTTTTAGCAGCTAGGTTTTTTATCCTAGCTGCGCATCTACAAATAATATAAACTCACTTATCATCTCATCCTGAGAGAACCACACTATTAAAAAAATCTTAGGCATAACACATCCCTCTAGGAGGAGGAGGAATAGATGGTATGAAGCACCCCACTCACTCATAAAGTTCCACAAACCCCACCAAACCAATAAGATAATAAGATGAAACACTTCACTCACTCACAAAGCTCCAAGAAAAATTAAAGGCAGTAAAAACCCTAAATTCATTAAAAATTAAACTAAGTACAAATTAAAATCTTTATTATGCTAATCAGGTTAATCACCTTTTTTTTTAATGATGAACCAACATTTTTTTGTTATAGGAGGAAGTTAATGCTTCAAATCAAAACTTTTCATTTAATGTGACTTCTAAGAATATTATGAAGATGTGAAATAGTGTCCATTAAATACCCATCTATGATTAAAAACCCATTAAACCTACCAATTTCCAATAAGTATACACTTAACTATAGGCACAAATATACATTTTTAAATATCATTCTAAAACACAATAACATATTAAAGTTTTAAGTGCATTCCATATTTAAAAACATTATATATAATGGTCCAGACTAGAGTGTGCATAATGATTATCATTTATATAAAAAGTAAGTAAAGCATATTCTACAATTTCATA
>JASDQU010106665.1:0-10929 GCA_032191745.1 Picea mariana | reverse complement strand
ATCCATGATATGATCATTCGATTCCTTTTCCATGCAATCAAGGTTGAGCTCTATTGGTGTCAAATGTTCTTCTATCTCTGAGGTGTCCAATAATGGTGGAAAATAAGGCTAAAGGAGGTCCACATTGAACACTGGGTGCAAGCCAAGGAAAGGGGGAAGGTTGATCTAAAAATCATTGTCACCCCCAACATTGGTAGTGGTGTAAGGCCCATAACAAAGTGGATGAATATTCTGATGATTCCATGTAAGGTGTTCTTTCTTCAAGTGCAACCAAACTTTGTCTCCCACCCGAAATTGGTGTGGCACCAAGTGTTGATAATGGAATTGTTTGTAATTGGCATTGGAATTCTGTAAAATATCCCGAACCTATTGGTGGATGTGCTATATCTGCTCAATGAACCGGGTGGCTTTGTCAGCTACAATTGGATCCTACGATGAGTCTTCCCGGGTGGTCGCAAGGGGTAGTGCAACATCCATGGGACCCAATGGTTGAAATCCCAACCCCACCTGAAAGGGGTTGTGATCGATTGAGCTATGTATGGATCTATTGTAGTTGTGCTAAACACAGGGATAAATCTCATCCCAGGTGCGAGGGTTCTTGGAATTTTATATGCGCAGGATGTGAACGATCATCCGATTGACGACCTTAGTTTGACCATCCATTTAGGGGTGGAAGGCAGTGGACTTTATGATATTGATGTCCAACAGTGACCAGAGGCTCGACCAAAATGTGCTAAGGAACCAACTATCCTAATATGAGATAATGGTTTGTGGGATCCCAAAGTGTACCCACACTTGTTCAAAGAAAATCTTGACAGTTTCCTTCATCGTGATGCTATTCTTACAAGCAGGCGAAATCGCCATCTTGGAAAAGTGATCAGCAACAAAAAAAAACAATCATTTCCTTGCTTGGTGGAAGGGAGGCACAACATGGAGTACATTGAGATGGATTCCCAAGGCCTGTCAGGAGTAGGTAGAGGAGTGTACAAGCCTTGTTTCTTGATGGTTGGTTTGGAAATAGCATAGACAGTGCAGGACCATATATAGTTGTTGACATCCTGTTGAAGTTTTAACCAGTAGAAATTCCATTGAAACACTACGATTGTCTTTTCCACACCGAATTTTTCTCCCACCCAACTATAGCGGGATTCCCAAGTTATATTCTCTTGCTCGCTTGATCGAATGGAGAGATGCACCAAATGGCACAACAACCCATCCTAGATATGGAAATTATTGACAGCTCTGTTGGTGCCCAACATATGGTTAGTGTTGGCGAAGTCGTGATCCATCTCATAGAGGTGGGGCAACCCAAAGGTCTCATCGTCACAATATTCTATCATTTTGGTGAGTGTCGCGATCGGAGGTCGGTTGAGGAAATCAATGAATTAGTTGGTACTTCATGTTTTATACTTGAGGTTGAGGTGGAATTGCTGCAAATATGTGGACCACTTTTGATGGCATTCATTCTGCAATTTTCCTTGTGTCTGCATGAACTGTAGTGGATTATGATGATTGTGGATGATTTTCTCCTTCCCGATAATGTAATGCCTCCATTGTTGACGGGCTTTCACAATGGAGTACATTTCTTTGTAGTAATTAGGGTACTTACGAATGACATCTCCTATTATTTCACTATGATAGGCCACAGGGTGGCCGTGCTAAGTGAGGACTTTGCCCACAACATAGTCTGAAGCACCTTTCTCGATCTCAAAGGGTTGTTGCGGGTCAGGTAATGAGAGTAATGGTGTTGAACATTATTGGTGCTTCATATCATTGAACTCTTTTTGTTGGGAGATGCCCCACACAAATTTTTCCTTACCACCACCTATGGTTATTTGAATGAGGGCCCATGCAATATGGGAGAATCCCAACATGAACTTGCAATAGAAATTGATAGGGCCTAATAAGATCTAAATATCAATTTCCCGGATAGGGTGTTAGTGGACTCCCTGTGGCAAAGGGAGAAACTGGACACGCAGCCTCGCAGCACGGAGCCACGTGACCGGCCCGTGCTGCAGGACAGGGCAGCGAGGGAGGATTAATGCAGGTTAAATGGACGTGATGGTAGGAGCAAGGCGCATTTACGCCACCCCCCGTCCCTCCACACTTTGTATTATGGATTGGCATGTAATCCTCGGCATTTCACCAGGCTTGCGCACTGAAGGGCTCCTCCCTTCACGTAGCAAGCGCAGTCTGATTTCTCATAGCGATTTCGCCATAGTTTACGCGCTCTTCTGGTCTGTCCCTGGTCGACTCGGCTCACCTGCATCCATGAGAGAGCGCATTAGAGGCAAGCCTAAGCGCGGCTCACCGTGGAAGCCCCGCAGAACCCCTGCCTCGCTCTCAGCCTCCCCGATGACGGGCTCTTCCTTACACCCCCAGTCTTCGTCCCCTCCAGCCTCTCCTCCACCTTCACAGTCAGTTCGTCGTCGCTCTACAATCTCTCCGCCTCCGAAACCTTCTCAGCTTCTACACTCCATGGCCACCCTCCCGCGAGCGCTGCCTCCTTCCCAGTGCTGCCCTGAGGACCCCCATATGCAATTCATCACCACCATGTCCATCCCTGCATCCTCGAGCACTTGGCGAAGTGCACCTTCAACTTTTGCGGAGTCCAAGCGTCTAATTCTCCACTCTGCGACCCAACCTGTTGGCGAGCACTTTCGAGAGCGCCTGGGCATCTTGTATGACCTTGTTTTTGAGCTTCGAAGGGAGGTGGCGGACTTCAAGTTTCGAATTCAAGCCACCGAGAACAATGTGGCCTCCTTCTTGCATACCCTCTCGGCTATGCACTCAGAGCTCTCACCGGACCCCTCTGGCACTCCCATGGGGGAGGCACCGGCGGCTGACATGGTAGGTGTGCTGCGCCAGGCAGCGACGAGGAAGCGACCAGTGGAACACAGCGACCCAGTGAAGAACAAGGAGCGCGAGGTGACCAAGGAGCTACTCGGGAACGAGCAGCCGAGCAACACTGACGCAGAACAGTGGGCAGCAGAGCTCCGTGACACATGGTTGGGCTTTTCGACAGGTGTTTAGTTTCTTTTGCTTTGTACCGACAGGTGTTTAGTTTCTTAGACTATCAGAATAATTAGCTCATAGTTTGGACCTTATGGTTTTCTAGATGTATCAGCTACTATTTAAAACACATGACTGGGTGCTGACTGGACTGGTTTCCCCTCTGTTGGGGCAGTCCAGAATTTTCAGCCAGCTGTACACTGTTTTTTGGAGACATGCTATGCTTTAGCAGGCACCTTATATATAAAATATTATCCTTACTTACAAAAAAAAAAAGATCTAAATATCAGTGAGCATGGTTGGGATTGGCCAGTCACGAATGACTTGGATCTTGGATGGATCAGCATGTACACCATGTGAATCAACAATGTAGCCTAGGTACTGGATCATGTCCATTCTGAAGGAGAATTTTTCCAAGTTGGCATATAGATTTTATTGCCTCAGAGTGTGCAAAACCTATTGAATATGTTGCAAGTGTTCTCCCCAAGTATTGTTGTAGATGAGGATTCCATCTAGATACACCACCACAAAATAATTGGTGAAAGGCCGCAGAATATCATCCATCAACCTTATGAAATTTGTTGGGGCATTCGTCAAGCCAAAGGGCATGAACGACCATTCAAAAAGACCTTATTTTGACTTGAAGGAAGCTTTCCATACATCTATTAGTTCTGTTGGGACCTGATGGTAACCAGACTTAAGATCAATATTACTGAAGTATTTGGCCCCCTTGAGCTGATCAAGGAGATCGTTGATTCAAGGAATCAAGTACCAGTTCTTGACAATGATTTTGTTTAGGTCCTGGTAATCAATGCAGAGTCAGTAGGTCCTATCTTTCTTATGCACCAACATGATTGGGATTCCAAAAGGTGATGAGTTGGGTCCTATTTTTCCCTTGTGGAGTAGTTCTTGGATTTGAGGCTTGATCTCTTCATTTTCTAGTAGAGAGAGATGATAGGTTGGCCCATTTGGTAGTGGTGCATCAGGGGTAAGATCAATGGGATGCTTGACCTGAAAGTGCAGGGGTACTCCAATAGGTGATGAGAAGATGTCTTTGTATTCTTCCACAACCTTCTCCACTTTATTTTTCTACATGGAGAGGTCATCCATGAAGGCCATCAATGTGGCTACAACCTTTTTCTCACTCTCAGAGTGAATCATGAAGAATAAAAAATTCTTGGTATAAGAAATGACCTTCCTACACTGCTTGGCAGAGATCAAGGAAATAACACTAGATGGGACTACCTCGGGTATCCTGTACAATCTCCTATTCAAAGTAATAATAACACTGCGAGGCCTAGACTCATATACAACATGGAGTTTCCATAAATAAGGTTGGCCCAAAAGAACATCACAAAATTCAAGAGGAGAAACATCAAAAAATACCTCATCTTCGAATGGCTTGATGTTGTATGACATGTGACATTGTTGGTTGATGCTAAGATCACTTCCTTGACGAAGCCATCCGATGGTGTAGGGCTGTGGGTGCAGCGCTATCGACAGGGCTAGACACTTGACGAACTTTGTTGAGATGAGGTTCTTCTGGCTATCACTATTAACGATGAAGTGCAACCGAGTTCCTTTCACCCACATCTATGAATGAAAGAGGCGCTTGCCTTTCTCTGGCTCATCGGTTTCACTATGATGGATATTGGTGGTAGAAACAGTGGTACTAGGTTATGCATTAATGATCTGTCTCCCCTTCTCTGGTTCTGACTCAGAGTCAGAACCTGCATCTGATTCAGAGGATTTTACTTCAGCCACTAATGAGTGATTTGAGCGGAAATCGCCAGTGTTATGCTAGGGGATCTTATGGAAGTCACACCACTTCCCGATATCTTTCTTTGTCTTGTTGGTGTAAAATTGATCAGACCAGGGTCCTTCTCAATTTACCAACAAAAGGTACCGAAGTAGTATATATCACTGACATTTTTATCTTCCCGAGAGGGAAGAAGTTTCACCCGAAGCGCAACCGAGACAAGAAAGATAGGGAAGGGTAAGGATAATACTTAGACAGACCTATGAGTTATCAAGATTCATATTAGTATTGTGCAATATAGATTAAACATGTAGTAGTTCTGAACATTTCCCAACTAAGAATAAAGAAACCAGGGTTGTTTCTCCATTCATAATGAAGAAATTTAAGTATATGAGACATAAAAGATAATACAGAGAAACAATCAATACATTCAGGAGACTAAATACATAGGATATATTCAAATTTTTGGCCTCCAATTATATTAGCATATCATCTTCTTCCCACAGCTCTATTATCATATACAAGTAATCATAGGATGCTCCTCTTCAAATTTGAGACAATTTTATAGTCTCTTGCTCCTCTACATCTATAATAATACAAAACTCTCATACATTGATATTTTGGTTCTTACCCAGATCTCCAAAATTCAGCTATGCTAATAGTGTGGACCATTACAATAGTGACTCTCATCACAACAACAACACTAAAAACAAAAACAACAATAACAATCCTAGACCAACAAACCTTTTACAATCATATCATTCTCATATATATAATCTGATCTTTGAGTTTGTTGGTTGAGAACCCAAGAGTTCTCTTTTCTTCTTGATCTTGTTGCAACTTCTTTCCTCAAAACTGATGTTGCATTGTCCTTCCAACCACTTTTTGTTTCTTTATTTAGTCTATTGTCTAGCTCCTCAACATCTTGCACAACTTCTATTCTCCAAAATGAAGCTACAGTGTATCTTGCGCAACTTCTATTAATAAAAATGAAGGGCCCAACAAGCTCCGACCACAATCCTTGATTCACCCCGAGTCAAGTCTTCGACTCTTTCGTGGTATCTGGGTTGGATTTTTATTTTTCCTTGCTTTATGGTTCCAGGTTACTTCCATTTTCATCTTGGATTTTTTCTTCTTTATCTTCTTCAAACAAAGGGACCAACTTGGGTACTAGTTTGAGGGATCTTTTCCTGACATCTTGGAATTTGTCCACTTTGTCCTACTACTTCCTCAAAAGTAGTGAATCTTCAACAACAAAATACTAGGTGCGTCTGTGATGCATTCTTTTGGCTTGGATGCAACTAGAGAGTTCCATTCTGAATCCTTTATGGCATCCACTTGATGCATATGTAGTTAAGTTTCCTAGACTATAGGTTGAAACTCTCATAGTTATTTCTTAGCCACATTTTGAGCTTCATATATTGCATTGAGATCCTTGTGCGCCTTCTCGATCTTGTCAAATTTGTCTTGTTGTTCCATCGGATCCAGGGTGTTGGATGCCTCTTCGTTGAGAGATTGGATCTTCATGCACAAGTCCTCCAATGTTTGGTTGCACCTTGAAATGATTCTTATCCAATGGCTAACCTCTCTAAATATGTTTGTGCATTCTGTAGTTCTTTTATGAAAGGTTTCTCTTGTGTTGTTTCATTCCAAAAAAAATTTCTCCATTTTCTCTTGCAGCTTCCTGAGTTCCAGTTCGACTTCTCTCTTACTATCCCACAACTGAACTTTGATATTTTCTACTCTTTCTTCCAGCTCTGACCAGGTGACCTGAATTAATTCGATCTACTCCACAGGCTTGCTTGTTGCGCTGGATTTTGGTAGCTGAGGCATTGTCTTTCTGACCATTGTCTAGGCCTCTGTGAGTTTTTGCTTTACCTTTTCTACCTTCTATTATGCCTGAATATTTGAATATTCCTCCTGCGTTCATTGTGCTTTCACAATGAGTCCTTATTGTTTCCATAACTCGGCTTCTCATTCATCCTGGTGGATCCTCTGCTCCAATTTCTCAGCCAAGGCTCTAATTATTCCCACTAGCTGCGCTATCGGCAATCGACCGAGATCGCCTCATGGAGCGACATCCAGGGGTAATCAGACTTGTAGTGGTAGTCCACTAGCCATCGAATTTTTGGATGGTGTCTCCACCTCTTCTTCCCCTGGGGATGGACCTTGTAGCTATGTGCAAGTCTAGTCTTCAGCGTCGTTGGATGTAGAGGGAAAATTTCTATATTTTCCAGGAAAAGCTACAACAATTTTGCACATTGTTGTGGATTGTGGAGTATTGGATGCAGTTGTTCTTTCAGGGACGTTTCACTCTACCTTGATGTTGGTTGGGGTTATTTTTGAATCGCATGTGCTCTTGCCCCTGCTTGTAACAAAAATTCTGGAGCTTCGCTTTTGATGATGGGAATCTCAACATTGATTGTTGAGAGAGAACTCTGGGTGCCTGGAACTTGCAGTATTGGAGAAAGTGGTGGAATTAATTTTTTTTGAATCTCTGCCAAAGGAAGAGTGCCCATAGTAGGTACCAACAGAGCGACTGGATTGCTCAAGAATTCAGTGGTTAGGGTAGTATGTTTTGGTACATTCTCATATGGGTTGGGGAGATCCAACTGCATGGGTTCGGGTGAAGTGGGTTGGGATGGAATGGTGGTGTCTTGCAGTGGCGATGGGGCTTGTGGTGGCGATGGATATTTCTCAGTGATGATGGTTTTGTATGAAGTGGTGTCTGGCTCAAGATCATCTATGATATTAATCACAGTTTGGATAGCACTAGTGGAGGCTCTGGTACGAGGTACAACCATGGATATGGGCTATGGGTTCAAAATTTTAACAAGGGAAACACTTGTTTGAGGTTTCTTGGTCAAAACATCCCCTATGAATGCGACACCTAGGATTGCATTGGCATCCTTCCCTGATAGCACAGATTGTTCTAGGAGATGCGAAAACATAGGCAATGTCCTCTTCTTCCACTCCAAAGGTTCGTGATCCTCTTCTTATTCTTATTCATATGGCATCTAGACCTTATGCTTGTTTTCTACTGGGACGAAACTTGGTCCCACTCCTTCTTCCTACCCCTTTTTCTTCAGGAGCTTTGGTGAAAAGAGATAATGCATGCCGAACTTGCATGGGTTGCGCTTAACACTGACCCATCACATGAATTCCTTGTCGATGGATCCTTCATCCAGATAGAAGGGTAATGGTATTGTATGGAAGTCCTCATACTTTGCATGCCTCGACCAAATAAACATGTAGTGTCAATTTATCCCGAATGAGATGTTCTGAGTATTGAGATTCAACAGTTCTTGTGGTATGTGCCATCGTTGAGTTGCATCAATAATTTGGTTGTACCAATTCAAGAATGCTACATTTTTGAACTCCATATTCTCGGAGTTTGACCTTGTGTGCCAGGGTTCGAACATCTTGTCTAGGAAACCCTTGTCTATAGGGGACAATTTTATTTCTGAGAGTGATGTCCATTTCGACATTGCGAATGCAACTAACAGGTATCTGTATGTAAACGTTCCTCCTTTCTCTCGAGCCTCTTCACACATAACTAGGAGTTCCTGTAATAGGTAGCTACACTAGTTGAACACAACTCCATTTACACAGAAGTATGTTATGGAAAGGGAATATAAGGTGCATTCTCCCTTGTAGTATGAGCGCATAACCTTGCTAGAGATCACATTGCAGGCTATCCAAACCATCTCTAGTAGGATTGGGTCGATTTTGGCCATCCATCTATCTATCTGTGTATGGAATTTCTCATACAGGTTGACTTCTACCTTCTTATTCCCATGCTTTCTTGGGATTTGTAAGCCTTTTGAGAAATCCTCACCTTCAAGGGATAGTCCAGTGACCTGGTGGATATCCTCAGCATGAATCGGATATCTCCTATTGAGCCATAAGCTCCTGTCATGCACCTGACTGATCAAAAACTTGGTGCATCGTGCATCCTCGCCCGTAGTTCCAAAAATAGGTAAATCCCTGATGCTCATGATGGTTGAATTGAACATGTTGATGAAATATGTCTTTGAAAAAAATTGCATGCCCCCATTACATCGGGAGCCAATTCTTAGAATACACTGATATTCATCTGCAGGAACAATGCTTGGTTCGTCAAGTCAAGGTCGAGGAGTTTTATCTGCTCGGCCTTTCCCTTGACATCTTCCATGATCTTGACCTGGGGATCACATGGCTCATCTGGAGTCACCTGTTTTGGAGCTGAGGTCTAAGCTCTTGTTTCTCTCAACATTCTGGTTCTATATTGCTTAGAAAACTTAGACATACTGAGTAGGAGCTCGAGGTCATGACAAGGAGTAGGATATATCACAAGCTATACGAGAGTGCAGATAGCACAAGACAGAAGATAGCTAATGGAAACAATGAGTCTCACTCATGAATTTGAACAATCATATACACGGGATAATTGAAGAACTCTGTAATTACTCCTATGGAAACTCATTATTAAACCATAAAAACAATCTCAAGCTGAGGTGTCTGATGAGACTAATAATGGGGTAAGATCTAAAGGGTGATCATGGCCTTCAATGAACGAGTCGACATGGACGTGGTAGACTTGATGGCTTACCATTTTAATGGTTCAATATCCCAACAGGGATATCGATGGCATCTATGCATATCGCACCTTTACGGATTAACGAAAAGGTCTGACAAGTTACTGTACCTACCATAAACAGTATGACTAGACATGATGTGTGTGTTGCATGGGATGTGATATAGTTCAGATTTGCCCACCCTCCAACCAGAATGGGGTCCCCGTTATATTTAATGACTTCATTTAATGTAATGGTGGCTCTTTGGATCCTGTGTAGCTGAGTAAGTAGTTCTGCATGAAATAAACGCTTAGATTGAAAAAAAATATATGTCATGGCGCAACAATGCACACTCCGACGTCATTAACTGAATTAAAGAAATTACAGGAAATCAAAATATAACTATTGTACATGCTCCTTTGTATTGGATAAATATTCCTTTGACTCAATCATGAGAGATATAGGGTTTCAGGTGGGTTCCATTCACCCATCCTGGTTGAAGGATACCATCCAATTGCGCTAGCCTAACTGCACCAAAGTGTCAGATTTCCCAACTATGAATGGACCCAAACAATGCATGCACAAATTTCTTGGATGTTTCTGATATCAGTTTTCATAGAGGATTACCTTATCCCTTTGTGTGAATATTTTGGAATTAATATTCCTTTCATGCCAAGATTTTTTTCTAGCTTTCTCAACTTTCTGATGAAAATCTGCTAAAAATATCGCTTCCTCAAGCTCTTGCAAGTCTGCAATCCTCTACGCAATTGATTCATCATTTGTCATGTGTGTAGCCTGTGCTATATAAAGACTAGGGGTAATAAATTATGCAAGTAAAATAACCTCTTTCCCATAAACCAACTGATATGGAGTATACATGTGTATCTTCTTCGTGGTATTCATGTAAGCCCACAAGACTATTGGAACAATATCATCCCAGTCTTCCCTATTTGCACAACATACTTTTGTCAGTCCTTGATCCAGGTGGATATTGGTGGCCACCCACCTATTCCACTTGGACCCCCACCATTTCTTCTTTCAGTTTTTCATTTTTCGCACAGTTTACTATTTTTAGCAGTTCTTTTTTGGGTCATGAACTTCCGGGGCCATTTTGAGGCCCTAAATGATGTTTTTTTGGGTATGTTTCTCTCGAAAAATAGAATCTAATGATGCTATTTTGTCTCGATCATTGTAGGCCTTGGATATATCTTTCCAACGAGCTATCATATGCCTAAAATGGAGATCGTATGCAAAAGTTACGACCCTGGGAAGTTGATGCACCAACTTACCCAAACGGGGCCCACATGACTTTTGGTGCTTCATCTCCTAGGGTTAGGTTTTTGGATGTCTAGGACTTTTGGCATTTCTGTTTATTGTAAAAGGGCCTTCAGTGCCTCATTGTAATCATCTTGTCATGGATGCAAGTAGCGGCCACATCTCTTCTCAGAGATAAGCTACCAGTGCCCTAGCTAGTTTATTTCCATTCTGTCTGTAAGCATATTTCAGTCATTTGTTATTAATGAAATGAAGTCTTATTTCTGTTGCATCTCTGTGTTTATGTGTATTTTTGTATTTCATTGTGTTCCTACATAAATCTGGATC
>JASDQU010106664.1:66652-82634 GCA_032191745.1 Picea mariana | reverse complement strand
TGTTGTAATAGATATAGACATTCTACTCATACACAGATTCATGCAGAAGTGACAATAAACACATGCATGCAATAAACAAAGACAATTCAGATAAACTTAAGACATAACACAACATGTAAAATTAATATGGAATTGATACTTATATTTTTATGGGAAGACCATCGACTGCGTGCAAACCTTCCATGAACCTCCCATCCTTAGACCACGTTGCTCCAATCTATCAGCAGTGGGTCACCCCCGAGATGGGACTAAACTCCACCTAGCGTAAAGGAAATCCTAGGCTAGGATGAGACTACGGAACGTTGCACAATGCAACTGGAAGGATTCCCTCCAAGGAGCCTATTTACGCCCACCGCTCACAGACTCTCATTCCCCACATGCCTGTCCCACCCTGAGAATATACACCTTCACTGTTCCATATCCCATCGGCTGCTCCACTTCCCTTTCAAGGATTCAGCAACAGGCCAGATCAAAAATTCTCAGATCGACTAAGGCAAGGGACGGCTCAAAAAATTACAAAGGTTCATGATGGCAGAGGGTTCAACAACGGTGGAAATGACAGACTGCATATTTTCTTAGTGTGTGAGTGAATGGGGAAAGGGATGGCAAGACTGGTCAGTGAAACCCCACAACAATGGAAATTCCCACATAAATTTGCATGCATCCTCGATGACACTTGGCTCTCCAGGAGCTCGTTCCTATCCACTTAGAGTTTTTTCCTCTCCCCAAGGGAACTTAGGATAACATGTTATGTCCAACCTTAGTCTTTTAGGAGTATATTATAATATTCTCTTGGGTCAAGCCCTCATGCTTAGCCCCTTTTTCCTAGCCTCTCATCCCCTTTCCTTTTCCCTTCCTAATGGATCTTAGTCCCTCATAACTCTTTCTTCATGGTTTGTCTGCACATAGCGATATATTTTTATTAATGATATGCATAATTACATATACAAAAATAGGCTCACTGGCCTTAGCATCTAGGTTCTCTGGCCTAATAAACACATAATCCTCCCAGCTTATAAATACTTGGCTAACCAGCCTATAAACATCATTAAACATCATTACAATTCAACAGGGGCTCAGCCTTGGGGTATTACAATCCCCTCCCCTTATTTATGCACTATCCTTAGTGCATCATATTTACATATTACAATAATATTTTCAAAAATGTTCAAAACGATGTGGGTATTCTGCCCACATTGCATCTTCATGCTCCCAAGTTGTGTCCTTAGGATCATACTAGGTCCATTCGACCTTTACAAGTCCTATGCCTCGATTCCAAAACTATTTTATTTTCCGATCCAGAATGTGTATCGGATGCACTTAAAAATCACTTTCTTGCTCCACCTTAATCACATTCCAATCAATAAAATGATTAGCATCATGTATATATTTATTAAGCAATGATACATGGAATACATTCTATATAGACATAGATGCAGGTAATGCAAGCATGTAAGCTACTATTCCAATCCTCTCTAGGATTCGAAACGACCCACAATATCTGGTTTCCAACTTGGAACAGTTTCACAACTTCAGGGAACTTATGTTGGCTTTCACCTTCAAGAAAACATGATCACCCACTTTAAATTCTCGTGCGCTCTGCCCTTGTCAGCATAGTTTTTCTGCATGTCTTTTGCAACCTTTAAATTATGTTTTATCTTTAACATTTTCTCTTCCATTTATCTAAGAAACTCTGGCCCAATCACTGCTCTATCAGCTGGATTGTCCCAACTTACTAGTGTGTTTCACTTTCTTCCATAAAGTGCCTCAAATTGGCTCATCTTCAATGATGCTTGGTACCCATTGTTGTAGGAAAATTCTACCTAGTGTAGATAATCTTCTCATTTAGATGGTTTTTCCATCACATACATCCTTAGCATATCTTTTATCACTTGGTTCACTCTCTCTGTTTTCCCATCAAACTTGGGATGATAAGTTGTGTTGAAGTTCATATTTATTTTGAACCCTTTGAATAAGTCGTTCCAAAACTTTGAGGTAAACTTTGGGTCTCTGTCAAACACAATTGTATTGGATATGCCATGCAAGCGTGCTACTTCCCTCATATAAATATCAACAACATTGGTTTCCTTGTGAGTAACCTTCATAGGAATGAAATGGGTAGATTTAGTAAGCTTGTCCACCAACACCATGATAGCATCATGTTGCTTGCTTGTTCTGGGAAATTTGGTGATGAAATCCATTGTCACCACTTCCCACTTCCACTCAGGAATGGGTAATGGTTTCATCAACCCGGATGGGTGTCTATGCTTAGCCTTGACCCTTTGACACTCCAAGCATTTAGCAATGTATTCAACAATATTCCTCTTCATGCCTGGCCAATAATATTGGCTCTTGACTAGTGAAATTGTTTTCTGATATTCTGGGTGTCCAACATAAGATACATTACACATCTCTTTTAAAATCGTATTCATCAATTCATGAGAATTGGGTACATAAATTATGTTCATGTATAATAGAATTCCATCAATTCCCATTTCATAATCTTCAACTTTATGTTGGATTTTACCTTGCTGCAATTTTTTTACCAATTCCATGTACTGCAAATCTACTTTTGCAGACTCATAAATTATGTCTTTAAGATTAGTTTGATACATGCTAATAGTTGTAGCATGCAGAACATGCACTCTCATGCTAAGTGAATCAACCACTTTGTTCTTTTTTCCTTTGATGTGCTTAATATCAAAGTCATACTCATAGAGAAATTCCAACCATCTGCTATGCCTAGCATTCAAAGTTGGTTGGACAAACAAATATTTCATACCATTATGATCTGTCCTCAGCTCAAACCTTTTTTCCATGAGATAGTGCCTCCAGTTCTTCAAGGCATGCACTATGGATGCCAACTTCAAATCATGAGTGGCATAGAGCCTTTCATTCTCTTTCATTTTTCTGGATTCAAAACATATCACAAACCCATTACGATTGAGGACTCCGCCAAGTCTTTCTTTGCATGCATATGTGCAAACCACAAAATCTTCATTCGGATCGACAATCCTCAAAATTGGAAAGTTGGTTAACAACTACTTCAATTACTGAAAACTCTTTTCAAATTTTGTTTTCCATTGAAACTTCAACCCCTTCCTTTGCAAGGAAGTGATTGGGTGAGAAATTCTTGAAAACCCTATAATGAATCTTATGTAGTAGCCAGCTAGACCCATGAAGGTTCCAATTTCTATCACATTCTTACGTGTTTTCCACCCTTTAATGGCCTCAATATTTTCAGGGTCCACTTCTATCCCTTCTTCGAATATGATGTGCCCCAAATAATGAATTTGGTTTTGATAAAATGAGCACTTGTTCAATTTGACATACAACTGGTGCTCTCTTAACACTTGTAACACTATCCTCAAATGGTGCTCATGTTCTTCTTTTGACTTGGAATATACAAGGATGTCCTCCAAAAATACAATGATAAACGTGTCTAAATATTCGCGGAAAACACCATTCATCAAACACATGAAAACAAATGGTGCATTTGATCATCCAAATGGCACCACTGTGAATTCAGAATGACCATACCTTGTCCTGAAGGTAGTCTTGTTGATGTCTTCATCTCTAATCCTTACTTGATGATATCCTGACCTGAGATCAATCTTTGATAATATCCTTGCATCCTTTAACTGATAAAAGAGATCATCGATCCTTGGAAAATGATACCTTTTCTTTATGGTTACTTTGTTCAATTGTTTGAAATCGATGCACAATATCAATGTCCCATCTTTCTTCTTCATGAATAAAACTAGGGCGCCCCAAGGTGACACACTTGGGTGTATATACCCCTTCTTCAGTAACTCTTCAAGATTCATTTCAAACCCCTTCAACTTTGATGTACTCATTTTGTAGGAAGTTTTTGATACTGGAGCTGCTCCAGCCATCAAATTTATAGAGAAATCAATATCTCTCTTCGGGGGTAGTCCTAGTATCTCCTTGAACACATCTTCAAAATATTTCAGGATTGAGTGATCCTCTAGATTTGACACCTTATCTTTAGGTTCTTCTTCCATATGGGATGCAAATATTTGGCATCCCTTCATATAACACTTCTTCAGTTGCATTGTTGAGATCTCTCAGACAATAACTGCCCTATGAATTCCTTGGCATTTTCTTGGGTTCCCTTCCTCATCCAGGCAAGTAAATGCCTCGCTATGATAGTCTAATACAACATGGTGTTCGTCCAACCAATCCATACCAATTAGACATTCATATGAACCCAATGGCAGGATTTTCAAATATTCCTCTGTACTTAGCCCATTCATGTCCATTGGACATGATTTAACCATCTCAACAAATTTTCTCTTGGCTCTTGTAGCCAGCTGTACCAGTCAATATTTCTCATGCTTTCTTCTTAGAAAATGCAATATTTCCACTACCTTAGGATCTATATAGCTATGACTAGCTCCTGAATCTATTAAAATAGTAAAGGCATGGTTATTGATCATACCTTCTACTTCAATCATGTTTGATTGAAACTCTTCTTGCTTGTTGTCCAGGGTTGCATAGATCCTTGATACACTTCTGCCCATGTCCTCCACTATTTCTTCTTGTTGTACATTGTGGACAACTCTCACTTTGTCACCTTTGTGAGGACAATCTCTATACTTATGGTCTCCTTTACAACCCCAACGTTGAATGGGTGTCTTCCTTGGCCTTTTCCCAGCTACCTCAAGCATTCTATGCTCTCTAAAAGATGGTTTTACTTGAGGAGTGTTTCAGAAAAAGGGTGTCTTGTTCCCCTTCTTCCTTTGTTCCTTCTTAAATTTTTTATTTTCCTCCCAAGCCTTCTGGAAAGCAGGCTTTCCTTTTTGTTGATCATATAAACACTTTGATCTCCTTATGGTTTCCTCCAAAGTCTTGGGATCATCATATTGGATCTTGTCAATGATGAAAGATGGCATCCCACTCAGGTACTTCTGAATCTTAATTGTCTCATCCTTGATGAAGGAGACATACTTCAACATCTCTAAAAATCTCCTTTCATATTCATCAATATTTATGCTTCCCAGTTTGAGTTCAAAGAACTCTTTCATATTTTTGTCATAATACCTCTTGGTCAGGTATTTCTTCTCAAAATGCTTCTTGAATTCCTTCCAAGTCACATTTTTCTCCCTGATGGGTTGCACTTGAACAAGTTGATCCCACCACATGGATGCCTTTTCTTTCAACTGATACATAGAAATTCTTCCTTCTGCATGAGAAGAATAGTTATGCAATTGGAAATACTTCCTCATGCTTAGCAACCATGTCTCAACATCTTCATCCTTCTTGTGCTCTACATCAAAAGTGGGAGGTTTTATCTTATTCATTTCTCCTTTCAATTCATCCACCCCAAACATCCTATGATGCTTCTTGATAGGGGATGGACTTGAGATACTATGTGATCTCCTATGGGAATGCTTTTGGGAGTGATGGTGATGTATGCTACCACTCCTTGATATTCCTTTTTCATTAGGAGTCTCATGGCTTCCTGATTTGCTGGAGTCACTCTCCTTATCCAACTTATTCTCAATTATGTCCAGGATTTTCATTAAATTCATATTTAAGTCTTTTTGTTTTGCCTTGGCCTTCATAAGCCTCTCATTATCATCCTTGTGGCTCTGGACATATGTCTGAAAGTTTCTGATGGTCTCAGCCAGATTTATGTCTTCATCATTTCCTCCTTCATGTCCATTGGAGTTGGTTCCTTCCATACCTAAATAGACATTCAACCCTCTGATTTCATCTTCTTGGTTGTATACTATATGTGTATCATCCATCATTTCTGCCTTATGTGCTGATTCTAATCGGACAACTGTTAATTCTGCAAAAATGTGTAGCCAACAAAACTTTGTCAAGCTAATTGTTCTTAATAATTTCATGAAAACATGAACCATTATGATTCATTAATATATATCAGACTTCTTTTTTGCTGATTTCTTGAGTAAATTGATTGTTCATATCCAATTTCTAGGTGAACAGTTATCTTCTATTGTTTAATACATTTCCAATGCCTACTTCCATTCTCAATTTTGAGTTTTGAGCAGGAAGTTATGGATACTTGAACAATTGTCTTTTTAGTGATGCAATCTTGTACATGGATTCTTCCAACTCATAGTCTAATTGGATCTTGGATCCATGTTGGATACCTCCTTCAGTTTTACAAGCCTCCCTTACTTCTTTAGGTGTAGGTATGTACAATTAAAAATCCCATGGGCTCCTTCCCTAAGCCTTTTCCTGCTCTTAAAATAAAAATTTGGGAGCTAGCCCCTTTTCTTCGGCCCCCTAATTCATGTGACCACAAGCTATGACCCAATGCTAACAATTAGGAGCTTATCCGATGCTTCAAGCCTCTAGGCTCTCAAACTTCGGGGCTTCATAGAATTTTCCTTTATTACAATACAATTCGCCCGAATGACTATTCTCTGAATACTCGGAGGATGTATAGATCAACGATCCTCATTCCTTGTTTAAATCTATGGTGGATAGGAGCTCTGGGACTCTAGGCTTTGACAGTTTTCAAATCACTTCACTACTAATCGCCCAAAGTGTCAACTCACTAGAGATCCTCTCTCTCGCTTCCACGTGTCATCTCCTGATAAATGGTCGAGATTAACTCCAACCCTCTGGGAGTTCTCGACTCAAGAAACCTGCAACTCAATCCCCTAGAGTACCACTTCTCTGGACCTTGGGATCTGGTGCCACATCTCCTTTGTGATCAATGGTTGAGATGGACTCCAACCTTCAAGCCTCCGGAAGTCCTCGACCTCAGTTGTTTATGCCTTGAATCCTCTGGACCACGGGATCTACTATCGTGTGTCCCCTCTCGATGAACAGTGAGGATTTACTCCTCTCTTCGGAGCTTCGAGGGTTTCTCTTTCCTCTCACTTCATTCCTTCTGAATGTCGAATTGGAAAACACCTGGGGTCCAGTTAGTACTGCACACTTGGATGCTACATGGCAGATTCCAAAAAGAGGACACATGGCCCAATCTAAGGGGTGACACGTGTTAAGTCTTAACT
Organism: Picea mariana; assembly: GCA_032191745.1. Lineage (NCBI taxonomy): Eukaryota > Viridiplantae > Streptophyta > Pinopsida > Pinales > Pinaceae > Picea > Picea mariana. The sequence continues at coordinate 75,618 of JASDQU010106664.1, read as the reverse complement.
AGAAAAATCATCCTTTCAAAAGAACAAAACACACTGACACATGGAATGCATCTTGTGTGTCCACGTCACCCTAGGTGACATCACCAAGCCACGTCACTCCGGTGCTTCGTGACTTCAGGACTCCGAAACTTCGAATATTTGGAAGTTCTTCCAACAGCTTTTCCTCGAACGTCAAACTCCATATACACCATTGGTTACCCTTGTTTTTAATCTCTTGTTTTAATTCATCATTATCTTTATGTAACTTGGAAATTTTTTTCCATCTTCAATGAATTCATCTTAAATTTTATGCATCGTTTCCATTTTTAAGTGTGTCATCCCTTCTGTTGAGGTTGCTTTATCTGCAATTTCAACTTTTGGAAACTATTTCATTGATACAACTTCATTTATAACATAATTAGGGTTTTCCATGTTGATTGAGTCGATGTTAGTACCCTTATCCATGGTTTGAATTTTTTTTATGGCATCTTTTCATTCTTCAACTTCTTCATTTATGTCAATAGAATTTTATTATGATTTCTCAAATGATAAATTTCATCTTCTTTGGATGATAATTTATTTCTAATAATTTTAGTGTCTGTTTGGTGAGTGTTTTTTATATTGTTATTTTGTTGTTTTCGATCTTTTATCTATTGTTCAAATTTGTTAATTTATGTATCTTCCTTCTTCTAGGATTCTCAGTCACACTGAATTGCAAAATCTTGTTGAATCGATACTTGATTCTTTGTCTATAAGTCATAATTGTATCACTCTAATGCTCGTAGTTTTTTTTAGGTATTTTGTTTTTTTTAACTACTCTTCTAATTTAAATTACAGTATATGCATTTAATCTACGAGATATTGTTTTTTTCACATAAGTTATTTACTAGAGAATCTTGATCCTTTTGAAGTTCTTCTAGTTCTTCATAACTTTGTTGTGGTGACCCTTTTTCACATTTGATTATAGCATTTTATATATGGTATGTATCTTCTCATGATGGAACTTTTGTGCATGACTCCACTATGAAATCTTGTAATTTATATTATTTTCCTCATAAGAGAATGTCAATAATTTCTTTTTTATATTTAGAATGAACATCCCCAATGTTTCCATCCAATCAAAACCTAGAATTATGTCAACAATATCAAAACTGATCAAATTTACAACATTGAATTAGGGTATGAATTTATAATCATTAACTGATAACTGTAAGTCCTTAATTTCAAATTTCTCCTTGCCATAAATGTATTCATTTAGAAATATACTTGACTCTGTAATTAACAATTGATTCGCTAAGTTGGCATCCATATAATTTTCATATTTGTGTGAGAAAATAGTAATGATAATATAATTTCCTTGAATAATCCCAATCCAAGGGCCACAATTGAAATCCTTTTAATAATTGAAATTTCAATCCAAGGGCCATAGTTAAACTTATTATTTTAAAAAACCTACCTTCCTTTTCTTTATTAAAGTCCATTTTTAAAAATATTCAACACAACTTCAAAGTGATACCTCCTTACAAGTTTTAAATAATGCCTTCAATTTTGAAATATAAATTTAACTTAGAACATTTTGTAATTATTTATATATCATTTTTCACCAAAATTGACTTGGATTTAAAATAATGATTAACCTTATCTTTTGGTCTTCATATTACGGTTCTTTCTCACTTGGACTTTCTCTTTTCTCTTGATTGAATTAAGAGATTAATTTTATAACTCTTTAATTGAACCTTGTATATTTTTGATAATGATATTTGACCTTCCTAATAATATATCTTTAGAATGTAATTACTTTCTCCCTTATTTACTTCAACAAAAAATCTCTTATAAACCTTAATAATGTACCTTTTGTTAATCTCTTATAAACTTTAGTAATACACATTTTGTCAATATTTTTCACGTTATTGGCTTTTCATTTACAACTATTCATGTTATTCAAGTTACCAATATTTTCACTTTATCATTTTTAGTTGACTTCCTATGGACTTGTATTAACCTTTTCACCTTATCATTTTTAGTTGACTTCCTATGGACTTGTATTAACCTTTTCACAATGTCTAAAACTTGTCTTAGAAATTTATATTTCCCTTTTTAATCTTCCATGCAAAAATTCTAATAAACTTTCATTTTTAATTATGTTTTCTTAGCATGTACATGGAAATTAACTTATTACCAAATATGAAATATTTGTTTGACTTATACTTTCCTTTTTAATTATGTTTTCTTACCATGTACATGGAAATTAACTTATTACCAAATATGAAATATTTGTTTGACTTATAATTTTTCACATGCACTTTAAAAATACTTGGATAACTTCTTTTTTTCTATGAAATCATAATTTTTATTTTTTAAAATGTCACTAGAAAAATAAACGTTATCATAGATTTAATGGACCAACCAAAAAATATATACTTAACCATAAGCCAACATAAAAAACCACTCTAATACCAATTGGAGTGAACCTCGCAGTCACTTCACCTGAAAATCCATTATAGCAAAGAGAAATCCATATATGCCTCAAGGGATAAATAATTGATATCCATTATTCATTGAGCTTCTTGAGATACAATGGTGTACATATAAATACATGAATCCATATATTCCTCAAGCGATAAATAATTATTACTCATTATTCATTGATCTTCTTGAGATACAATACACTAGGGGTGATAAGTCATGTCCTTGGAAAAGAGCATGATTTATCATTGTTACATAAAATTATCATTATTAAATGTTAATTACTATATAGCATAATAATTGTATTATAACTATTATTACATTATCATAATAAATGAAATATGCCTTAGATATATTACAATAAGTGTGTTCATCCTTGAATGGTTTCTCAAGGACATGCCACTACTTCAAAACCAAACTGCCCAGGGCCGTGCATGCTACCAAAAACAAAACTCTCTACTCTTTCCAACTATGATATATATATATATATATATATATATATATATATATATGCAAATGTAATAGATATAGAAATTCTACTCATATGCAGATTCATGCAGAAGTGATAATAAACACATGCATGCAATAAACAAAGACAATTCAGATAAACTTAAGACATAACACAACATGTAAAATTAATATGGAATTGGTACTTATATTTTTATGAGAAGACCATTGACTGCGTGCAAACCTTCCACGAAACTCCCAGCCTTAGACCACGTTGCTCCAATCTATTAGCAGTGGGTCACCCCCGAGCTGGGACTAAACTCCACCTAGGGTAAAGGAAATCCTAGGCTAGGATGAGACTATGGAAATATGCACAATGAAGCAGGAAGGATTCCCTCCAAGGAGTCTACTTACACCTACCGCTCACAGACTGTCATTCCCCACATGCATGTCCACCCTGGGAATATACACCTTCATTGTTCTATAGTCCATCATCTACTCCACTTCCCTTTCAGGGATTCAACAATAGGTCGAATCAAGAATTCTCAGATCTCAGTAGCTGTTGTTGGACCCCCTCTAGGAGAAATCACTTCCCCAATAATCTCACCTGGAGAGAGTTGCTCATAGGAATGACAACCCGATTCTTCAACCCATAGGCCTGAAAACATGCCACTTCAAACCACAAGCCTGACAACCTGTTTATTTTTTCCAACTCTTAAGTCAACCAGGTAACCACAGTAGCAAAATCGACTAAGACAAGGGACGACTCAACAAATTACAGAGGTTCACGATGGCAAAGGGTTCAACAATGGTGGAAATGACAGACTGTATGTCTTCTTAGTGAGTGAGTGAATGGGGAAAGGGATGGCAAGAATGGTCAATGAACCCCCACAACGATGGAAATTCCCACATAAATTTGCATGCATCCTAGATGACACTTGGCTCTCCAGGAGCTCGTTCCTCTCCACTTGGATTTTTTTCCTCTCCCCAAAGGAACATAAGATAACATGTTATGTCCAACCTTAGTCTTTTAGGAATATATTATAATATTCCATTGGGTTAAGCCCTCATGCTTAGCCCCTTTTCCATAGCCTCTCAACTCATTTCCTTTTCCCTTCCTCATGGAGCTTAATCCCTCATAACTCTTTCTTCGTGGTTGGTCTACACGCAACGATGTATTTTTATTAATGATCTGCATAATTACATATACAAAAATAGGCTCACTGGCCTTAGCATCTACGCTCTTCGGCCTAATAAACACATAATCCTCCCAACTTATAAATACTTGGCTCACCAGCCTATAAACACCATTAAACATCATAACAATTCAACAGGGGCTCAACCTTGGGGTATTATAATCCCCTCCGCTTATTTATGCATTGTCCTCAGTGCATCATCTTTACATATTAAAACAATATTTTCAAAATGTTCAAAACGATGTGGGTATTCTTCCCACATAGCATCTTCATGCTCCCAAGTTGTGTCCTTAGGATCGTACCAGGTCCATTGGACCTTTACAAGCCCTATGGCTTGATTCCGAAACTGTTTGATTTTTCAGTCCATAATATGTATCGGATGCACTTGAAAATCACTTTCTTGCTCCACTTGAATCACATTCCAATCAATAAAATGATTAGCATCAGGTATATATTTATTAAGCAATAATACATGGAATACATTATGTATAGACATAGATGCAGGTAATGCAAGCATGTAAGATACTGGTCCAATCCTCTCTAGGATTCGAAATGACCCACAATATCTGGCTTCCAACTTGGAACAGTTTCACAACTTCAGGGAACTTATGTTGGCCTTCACCTTCAAGAAAACATGATCACCCACTTCAAATTCCCCATGAGCTCTTCCCTTGTCAACATATCTTTTCTGCATGTCTTTGGTAGCCTTTAAATTCTATTTTATCTTCAACATTTTCTCTTCCATTTCTCTGAGCAACTCTGCCCCAATCACTGCTCTATCAGCTGGGTTGTCCCAACTTACTAGTGTGTTTCACTTTCCGCCATAAAGTGCCTCAAATGGGCTCATATTTAGTGATGCTTGGTACCCATTGTTGTAGGAAAAATCTACCTAGTGTAGATAATCTTCCCATTTAGATGGTTTGTCCATCACATACATCCTTAGAATATCCTTTATCACTTGGTTCACTCTCTCTATTTTCCCATCAAACTCGGGATGATAAGTTGTGTTGAAGTTCATATTTATTATGAACCCTTTGAATAACCCATTCCAAAACTTTGAGGTAAACTTTGGGTCTCTGTCAGACACAATTGTATTGGATATGCCATGCAAGCATGCTACTTCCCTCATATAAATATCATCAACATTGATTTCCTTGTGAGTAACCTTCATAGGAATGAAATGGGAAACATTAGTAAGCTTGCCCACCACCACCATGATAGCATCATGTTGCTTGCTTGTTATGGGAAATTTGGTGATGAAATCCATTGTCACCACTTCCCACTTCCACTTAGGAATGGGTAATGGTTGTAACAACCCGGCTGGGTGTGTATTCTTAGCCTTGACCCTTTGACACTCCAAGCATTTAGCAATGTATTCAGCAATCTCCCTCTTCATGCCTGGCCAATAATATTGGCTCTTGACTGGTGAAATCGTTTTTTGATATCCTGGGTGTCCAACATAAGGTACATTACACATCTCCTTTAAAATCGTACTCCTCAGTTCATGATAATTGAATACATAAATAATGTTCATGTATAATAGAATTCCATCAATTCCCAATTCATAATCTTCAACTTTATGTTGCATTTTACCTTGCTGCAATTTTGTTACCAATTCCATGTACTGCAAATCTACTTTTGCAGCCTTAGAAATTATGTCTTTAAGATCAATTTGATATATGCTAATGGTTGTGGCATGCAGAACATGCACTCTCCTGCTGAGTGCATCAACCACTTTGTTCTCTTTTCCTTTGATGTGTTTAATATCAAAGTCATACTCATAGAGGATTTCCAACCATCTACTATTCCTAGCATTCAAAGTTGGTTGGACAAACAAATATTTCATACCATTATGATCTGTCCTCAGCTCAAACCTTTTTTCCATGAGGTAGTGCCTCCAGCTCTTCAAGGAATGCACTTGGATTCCAACTCCAAATCATGAGTAGCATAGAGCCTTTCATTCTCTTTCATTTTTCTGGATTCAAAACATATAACAAACCCATTATGATTGAGGAATCCACCAAGTCTTTCTTTGCATGCATCTATGCAAACCACGAAATCTTCATTCAGATCGACAATCCTAAGAATTGGAGCGTTGGTTAACAACTACTTCAATCACTGGAAACTCTTTTAACATTATGTTGTCCATTGAAACTTCACTCCCTTCCTTTGCAAGGAAGTGATTGGGTGAACAATTCTTGAAAACCCTACAATGAATCTTATGTAGTAGCCAGCTAGACCCATGAAGGATCCAACTTCTATCACATTCTTAMATGTTTTCCACCCTTTAATGGCCTCAATATTTTYAGGGTCCACYTCTATCCCTTCTTTRRMTATGATATGCCCCAAATAATGAATTTGGTTCTGATAAAATGAGCACTTGCTCAATTTGACATACAACTGGTGCTCTCTTAACACTTGTAACACCATCCTCAAATGGTGCTCATGTTCTTCTTCTAACTTGGAATATACAAGGATGTCATCCAAAAATACAATGACAAACTTGTCTAAATATTCGTGGAAACACCATTCATCAAACACATGAAAACAAATGGTGCATTTGATAATCCAAATAGCACCAATGTGAATTCATAATGACCATACCTTGTCCTGAAGGTGGTCTTGTTGATGTATTCATCTCTAATCCTTACTTGATGGTATCTTGACCTAAGATCAATCTTTGAGAATATCCCTGCATCCTTTAACTGATCAAAGAGATCATCCATCATTGACAAAGGATACTTGTTCTTTATGGTTACTTTGTTCAATTGTTTGAAATCGATGCACAATCTCAATGTCCCATCTTTCTTCTCCACGAATAAAACTAGGGCACCCCAAGGCAACACACTTGGGTGTATATACCCCTTCTTTAGTAGCTCTTCAAGATGCATTTGAAACTGCTTCAGCTTTGATGTACTCATTCTGTAGGGAGTCTTTAATATTGGATTTGCTCCAACCATCAAAATTATAGAGAAATCAATATCTCTCTTTGGGGGTAGTCCTAGTATCTCCTTGAACACATCCTCAAAATATTTCAAGATTGAGTGACCCTCTAGATTTGGCACCTTATCCTTAGGTTCTTCTTCCATATGGGCTGCAAATATTTGGCATCCCTTCCTATAACACTTCTTCAGTTGCATTGTTGGGATCTCTCGGACAATAACTACCCTAGGAATTCTTTGAGATGTTCTTGGGTTCCCTTCCTCATCCAGAAAAGTAAATGCCTTGTTATGATAGTCTAATACAACATGGTGTTGGTCCAACCAATCCATACCAATTAGACAGTCATATGAACCCAATGGCAAGATGTTCAAATATTCCTTGGTACTTGGCCCATTCATGTCGATTGGACATGATTTAACCAACTCAACAACTTTTCTCTTGGCTCCTATAGCCAGCTGTACTAGCCAAGATTTTTCATGCTTGCTTCTTAGAAAATGCAATATTTCCACTACCTTAGGATCTATATAGCTATGACTAGCTCCTGAATCTATTAAAATAGTAAAGGCATGGTTATTGATCATACCTTCTAATTCAATCATGTGTGATTGAAACTCCGCTTGCTTGTTGTCCAAGGTTGCATAGATCCTTGGTACACTTCTGCCCATGTCCTCCACTATTTCTTCTTGTTGTACATTGTGGACAGCTCTCACTTTGTCACCTTTGTGAGGACAATTTCTATACATATGGTCTCATTTACAACCCCAACATTGAATGGGTGTCTTCCTTGGCCTTTTACCACCTACCTTGGGCATTCTATGCTCTCTAAAAGATGGTTGTACTTGAGGAGTGTTTCATAAAAAGGGTGTTTTGTTCCCCTTCTTCCTTTGTTCCTTCTTAAACTTTTTATTTTCCTCCCAGGCCTTCTGGAAAGCAAGCTTTCCTTTTTGTTGATCATATAAACACATTGATCTCCTTATGGTTTCCTCCAAATTCTTTGGATCATCATATTGGATCTTGTCAATGATGAAAGATGGCATCCCACTCAGGTACTTTTGAATATTAATTGTCTCATCCTTGATGAAGGAGACATACTTCAACATCTCTAAAAATCTCCTTTCATATTCATCAATAGTCATTCTACCCAGTTTGAGTTCAAAGAACTCTTTCATATTTTTGTCATAATACCTCTTGGTCAGGTATTTCTTCTCAAAATTCTTCTTGAATTCCTTCCAAGTCACATTTTTCTCCCTGATGGATTGCGCTTGCATAAGTTGATCCCACCACATGGATGCCTTTTATTTCAATTGATACATAGAAATTCTTCCTTCTGCATGAGAAGAATAGTTATGCAATTGGAAATACTTCCTTATGCCTAGAAGCCATGTCTCAACATCTTCATCCTTCTTGTGCTCTACATCAAAAGCAAAAGGTTTGATCTTATTCATTTCTCCTTTCAATTCATCCACCCCAGATGTCCTATGATGCTTCTTGACAGGGAATGGACTTGATCTACTGTGTGATCTCCTATGGGAATGATTTTGGGAGTGATGGTGATCTATGCTACCACTCCTTGATCTTCCTTTTTCCTTAGGAGTCTCATGGCTTTCTGATTTGCTAGAGCCACTCTCCTTATCCAACTTATTTTCAATTCTATCCAGGGTTTTCCTTAAATTCATATTGAAGTCTTCTTATTTTTCCTTGTCCTTCATAATGTTGGAGTTACTTCACACACACCTAGGATTTCTTTTTCCTAAGTTTTTTCCTTGTATATTACTCATAATTAGTCATTATCTAGTCTCCTATAATTTAGGAGAGAATATTCCACCTGGAGAATATTCTCTTTCAGTTGACACTTCAGTTTGACTAGTTGAGTTGAGTTTAGATGTTGCATTGGTTTTGTCACCATGCAACATTGAGATCATCACCATGCTAATT
>JASDQU010106664.1:32078-59661 GCA_032191745.1 Picea mariana | reverse complement strand
TACCGATGAGGTAAATCATTAGTCTAGATTGCATACCTTTTCTGAATTCATTGAACCTGATTCTGCTTTACTGCTTACTCATGCTTATGAAAGTAGTAGGATATGGCACGAAAGGTTTGGACATTTGAATTTCAAATACATGCAACAGCTTAGAAAGCACATATTAGTTGATGGTCTACTCATGCTGATGAAAGTAGTAGGATATGGCATGAAAGGTTTGGACATTTGAATTTCAGATACATGCAACAGCTTAGCAAGCACATATTAGTTGATGGTCTACCAGACATCCATTTCTCCAAGGGAATATGTGAGGGATGTGTTCTCAAGAAACACCCTCAAGAGAAATTCGACAAAGGAAAGTCCCAGCGAGCTTTCGCACCTTTAGATCTAATCCATATTGACCTCATGGGTCCTTTTCCACATCCATCAATCAGCAAAGCAAGTTTTTTTCTCATTTTTGTTGACGATTTCTCACGTTTTACATGGATCTACTTTCTCAGGAAAAAATCTGAGGTCTTTCAACACCTAAAATATCTCAAAGCCCTGTTTGAGACACAGTCCAGAAAGAAGATCAAAGTCCATTGAACTGATAATGGAGGAGACTATGTAAATCATGAGATCCATAATCTTTTCCATGAGGCAGGGATTCAGTTGTAGCATACAGTTCCCTACACTTTGCAGCAAAATGAAGTTGTTGAGCGGAAAAACATATCTCTAAAGGAGATGGCATCTTTCATGCTGCATGCAAAGTCATTACCACAGAGACTATGGGCCGAAGAACTTAATTGTGAAACATACATCCAAAACATATCTCCTCATAGATCTGTCAAGGATAAGACCCCCTATAAGGCTTGGAGTGGCCTCAAATCGGAAGTGGCCCACTTTCACATTTTTGGTTCACGTGTATGGGCCTAGATTCCCTCTAAAAAGAGGAAGGCACTTGATCCACAGAGCATTGAGTGCATTTTTATTGGATACCCCGACAGTGTGAAGGGATATCGGCTTATTGATCTTTCCTCAGATTGGCTCATCATTGAGCATAGTGTTCAATTCGAGGAAAGTGTCTCACATGTACCTCAGAAACCGCATGCAAACACCTTCACTCTTCACGGCCTACCCAGAAGCATTGTCTCGAACAGAGACACAAAATTTGTTGGTCACTTTTGGAGAACACTGTGGAAGAAGTTGGGGATGGATTTCTCCTTCAAATCAACCTATCACCCTCAAACATATGGACAGACTAAGGTGGTAAACAAAAGTTTGGGAAACTTATTGAGGAGTCTGGTTACTAAGCACCATAATTAGTGGGATCATATTTTGCCACAAGCAGAATTTGCATACAATGACTCACCAAACAGGAGCACTGGAAATGGCCCATTCCAAATATTGTATGGAATGCAACCCAGGGGAGTATCTGAGTTGAGAGACTTGGAATAGAGTGAGATCAGGAGCGTTGGAGCCGAATATTTTGTTGCAGAAATGCAAAAGATCCATAGCCAAATCAAAGGACAGTTGTAGAGTTCTAACCAGGAGTACAAGCGCAGAGCTAATCAACATCGCAGAGAACTTCAATTTGAAGTAGGAGATCAGGTTCTAGCACATCTTAGGAAAGAAAGGTTCCCTAGGGGGACATATAACAAGTTAAAGATGAAGAATATAGGACCATGTAAGATTTTGAGAAAGTTTGATGCAAATTCTTATGAGATTGAGATGTCAGATGATGTGGGCATATCACCCATATTCAACGTATCAGATATGTATCCTTACAGGAAAGATGACATCGAGGGATCAAAAGATCAAGAGAAGGTTCAGTGGGAGAAACAGATGCTTAGAAACCACAAATGGAGAAGATTGTGGATCAAAAGATTGGCAAGAAGACCAGAAGGAAGACCTATTTTGAATATCTGGTCAAGTGGAAGGGACACCCAATACTAGAAGATTCCAGTTGGGAAAATGAAGTTGTTATCTAGAAGCATGAAAAGTCAGTGTAGGAGCTCATGCACAGGAGTCCATGAATTTTTTTTCAAGGGGAGTATGATGCAGGAGCATTGCTAGCAAGCACGCGAAGCAGGAGAGATCAGCGTTGAGAATCTTTTCGAAATCTTAACGCTGATAGTTACGGCGAATTCTGAAGCATGCTTGAACCCAGCACCGGAAAAACCTTTGGAGGCATGCTTGAACTCAGCACTGGAAAAATATTTGGACGCATGCTTGAACGATTATGAGCAAAGTGGGATATTCCACTCTGGCTCTGGAATGCGACTGGTCCAATATAGTCATAGGTTAGGTTTTGGAGTAGATAAGTAGTCGGGGGGGACCCTAAGAACCGTCTAAGATAAATAGGGGTTTTGTATGCCCAAATGAGGCTAGGTGCAAGTTAGTAGGAGATTTATGAGTCTTCAGTTGTTGTTGTGATTTCGGTTGTATCCATTTTTCACTTATGAATATCATAGAGGAAAATTGACCCAATGCATGGTGTGGACATTGTTTGCAATTCCCTGTTATTGTGTTTTCATGAATGAATTTTGTTATGAGTAGATGAAACTGTGAATGTTAGGATAATTTTTAATTGTTTCTCTTTTGTTGAGTGGTGCAAGGAGTGCACACAGAATGCAAGGAGTGCATTAACAAGATCTGTTTCGATCCTAAAGCTCAGAAGGGATAACATGAAACTTTCCCTTTGCAAGGAGTGCAAAGCGACTGCTGCAAGGTGTGCACAATCATTCACAAGAGCCAAGTATTGCGTAAGAATCTGTTGCAAGGAGTGAACATATATGAGGTTCGATTGAGTGTCAAAGGGACTCCACAAGAATTCAGAGAATCAGAACTGAGGAACATCGGGAGGGAGAGAAGAATTTCTTTTCAAGAAATCCTTCGAATCTGAGTTATCAAAAATCCTTGGAATGTGAGGAGTGCATGGGAAGTCGAAAGTTTTGCGAGGGAAAATCTCAGGAGGGATAACACTTTTCAGAAGTGAAATCGAAGTCCGAGAGATGGACTCATAGGAAGTTCAAAGGTAGAGACCTTTGAGGACTTAGAAACCTTCTGAGTCGGACGAGTCAAAATCTCAGGAGGAGGAGTGGAACCAATCATTAGATTGGTTGCAAAAGGGATCTGGATCATTAGATTAATGTCCAGTGACTAGAGGAAGTGCGAGGAGAAGATCATATCTAGACTGTTAGATCTAAGAACGTGGACCAACAGTCGTTGGGTCCAGAGATAATTGCACGGGCTTTAACCCTTGGGAAGTGCACAGGACAAACAAGTCCGCGAAACCCAAGTTCGGGAAACGATCATAGCCATTGATCGAAGGAAAGTGTGGGCCGAAGATCTGGTCCCAAGAGACTCATGAGTTTGAGTATCAAGGGAAGAGAGCGGAGCAGTCCTCCAACTTTGCGAAACACGAAGTCCTGATTTCGTGAAGGAGAAAGTAGGACCATCAGATCACATGGATTGTGGACTGTTGATCTGATGTGAGTGGGGCCCAGATTTTGGGTTTCATAAATTGGGAGGATGAGCAGCCAAAACCTTCCGAGGATGTGAAACCATGAAGTGCTTGAGAGTTTGGCCCCAGGTCATAGCGATGGTTCATATCGTTGAAGGTTAAGGGAGGAGCTAGTACACGCTAGGCCCCATTTCGGGATTTCGGGAGTCGGAGAATCGAGGTTTGATCGCACACAAGTGACCGACACGCGAAGTCGTGAAGCGCCTTTTGATTTAGGCGAGTGGTCATAGTCGTGGTTCACAAGAAGGAAGGGGCTTAGCCAAAGGGGAGCTAACGCTCGGTTGGTGTGGAAGTTGAACAACGCTCCAGAGAGAATCCGTGGGTCTCATATGACCTGCGCAGTTGGAAAAGCGACCTGTGTAAGTGGGTTTGGGGTCTAGCAGAGATCCAAAGAGTCGATCTGACTCAGTTTCTTGATCGATCCTTGACTGGGAGGTTAGCAGCCCCGAAGGGAGAAAGGGGGGGTCTGTGTCAAGGATCCACAAATAGAACCTGTAACATCCTACAGTGAGTGTGGGTATTGTGAAATATTTTGTACTTGTCGACAATAGTAGATTTTTTCCTAATGACGAGTTGTTAACAATTGTACTTTGGTAATAGGTGATGTGACCCCTTCAATAACTATCATCAAAGTGATGACTACCCTCTTTCTAGACTTTGAGTGTTTTATATTTTTAGTTGGACTCCTCTTTCGGGTTGACTACTTGATGAATGTATATATCCTTGTTGGTTAATGATGAGTAATCTTTATTTGATATGATGTTTATATGATGATATGTTAATGTTTTAGTCCAACTAATAGAAGATGGTGTTCTACACCTGCCATCCCCTCATCCTTGCCTCCACTGATAATTGAGTATGATGAATTGAAACACCTATGCGATTGTCCAAATTATGATGAATACTAACATTTCTTAATGGAAACTTTAAATATTCTTGATAATGACTATGAAGCATTGGTAACTAATGAACAATGGTTAGCATGATTAATCGTTAATGGTATGTTTAGGATTACATATATATTTATTGTCCAACATACTTATCGATGTTTCAATGCGATGGATATCAATGATAATATTGCATATTCTTGATGATGGTTGGGTAGTTATGATAACCCTTGATGAATATTGATATAAACTTTCATATTATGATGTGATTCACCCTCATATGATGCTTACATATGTGGATGTCATGTTAGAAACATATTCCGTTGTGATTATGTGTAAATGCCCTATTAGGATGTGGCTTATGTGGATTCCATGCTAGGAAGATATTTCAAGATATGTGCATACATGTGATGATGTGTACATGTGTTAGATACCCTGCCATTGGATTGATTTCATATTATTATTCATGATGTGCACATGTGTTAGATACCCTACCATTGGAGTGATTTCATATTAATATTGATGATCTGTACATGTGTTAGATACCTTGCCAGAGAATGGATTCATATTATGATTGATTAAGTAGTTTGATTGGATACCTTGTTATGATTGGATACCTTATTATGATCATCGCTATGATTGGATACCTTATTGTGATTGGGTACCTTTTCTATGATGTGATTTTGACTTGATATGATGTATACATGCAATGGGTGCCTTTTCTATGATGTGATTTTGACTTGATATGATGTATAACTTATTTGGATACATTTCATATGATGTGGTTTTTACCTTTCCTATGATGTGGTTTTTACCTTTCCTATGATTTCAACATGTGTTAGATACCCTACCATTGGAGTGATTTCATATTATTATTGATGATCTGTACATGCATTAGATACCTTGCCATAGAATGGATTCATATTATGATTGATTAAGTAGTTTGATTGGATAACTTGCTATGATTATTGTTATGATTGGATACCTTATTATGATCATCTCTATGATTGGATACCTTATTGTGATTGGGTACCTTTTCTATGATGTGATTTTGACTTGATATGATGTATACATGCAATGGGTGCCTTTCCTATGATGTGATTTTGACTTGATATGATGTATACCTGCTTTGGATACATTTCATATGATGTGGTTTTTACCTTTCCTATGATGTGCACATGTGTTAGATACCCTACCATTGGAGTAATTTCATATTATTATTGATGTTCTGTACATGTGTTAGATACCTTGCCAAAGAATGGATTCATATTATGATTGATTAAGTAGTTTGATTGGATACCTTGTTATGATTATTGTTATGATTGGATACCTTACTATGATCATCGCTATGATTCGATACCTTATTGTGATTGGGTACCTTTTCTATGATGTGATTTTGACTTGATATGATGTATACATGCAATGGGTGCCTTTACTATGATGTGATTTTGACTTGATATGATGTATACCTGCTTTGGATACATTTCATATGATGTGGTTTTTACCTTTCCTATAATGTGGTTTTGACTTGATATGATGTATGCCTACATTGGGTACCTTTCCAATGATGTGTTTTTGACTTGATATGATGTATACCTGCATTGGGTACCTTTCATATGATATGTTTTAGTATGTATGCACATGTTGGATGACTTGATATGATGTATACATGTAAATTCCCTATTAGGATGTGGCTTATGTGGATTTCCTGCTAGGAAGATATTTCAAGATATGTGCATACATGTGATGATGTGTACATGTGTTAGATACCCTGCCATTGGATTGATTTAATATTATTATTCATGATGTGTACATGTGTTAGATACCCTACCATTGGAGTGATTTCATATTATTATTGATGATCTGATTATGTGTAAATGCCCTATTAGGATGTGGCTTATGTGGATCCCCTACAAGGAAGATATTTCAAGATATGTGCATACATGTGATGATGTGTACATGTGTTAGATACCCTTCCATTGGATTGATTTCATATTATTATTCATGATGTGCACATGTGTTAGATACCCTACCATTGGAGTTATTTCATATATTTATTGATGATTTGTACATGTGTTAGATACCTTGCCAGAGAATGGATTCATATTATGATTGATTAAGTAGTTTGATTGGATACCTTGTTATGATTATTGTTATGATTGGATACCTTATTATGATCATCTCTATGATTGGATACCTTATTGTGATTGGGTACCTTTTCTATGATGTGATTTTGACTTGATATGATGTATACATGCAATGGGTGCCTTTCCTATGATGTGATTTTGACTTGATATGATGTATACCTGCTTTGGATACATTTCAAATGACGTGGTTTTTACCTTTCCTATGATGTGGTTTTGACTTGATATGATGTATACCTACATTGGGTACCTTTCCAATGATGTGGTTTGGACTTGATATGATGTATACCTGCATTGGGTACCTTTCCTATGATATGTTTTAGGATGTATGCACTTGTTGAATGACTTGATATGATGCATACATGTATCGGACACCTTTCCAATTATGTGATTCATAATACAATTTATGATTTATGGTTGGTTAATGAGATACTTCATGCAATGGATTATGATGATTATGTTGTATGTATACATTGGTATCTTGGAAAATGGGAAAATGGGAAAAGACCTATAAAAATGACCTCCAAATTAACTTGGGTAAAAGGGTAGAATGGGAAGGGGTTGTGATTCACTTTTACCATATTTTGGACACTTGTAAATTCACCCTGAAGCCCAAATTCGCCCTTGTACGAGTAAAGGGAAATGCAAGAGATAAATATAGGGAAGATGTTACATTGAAAGAAAAATTATAAAATAAGTGAGATGCCCATTGTTGGGGTTGGTTGGCTCGTGACGAAACACTCTATGGAGCTAAGTATGATCGACGCACTTGTGTATGAGGATAATGGGTTGGGAAGAATTGTGTCTATGCCAACCAAGTCTGAGTGGGTTAAGGGGTTGGGAGTGTGCTTGCAACATGAAGAGGTACTAAATATCAATATACCTATCTCCTTGTACTATTTATTCAACCCAAATTGTAGGATGTCATTGTTGTGTGATTGCAATCACCAAATGAAGGTGTTAGTAAGATCCTTGCAGAGAAGGATGTCATTGTTGTGTGGTTGTGATCACTAGCTAAAGGTGGTAGGAAGATCACTTCTTGAAGGGGGGAACCATTGTTGTGTAGTTGATATCACCACCTAAAGGTGGTAGTAAGACCCTTGCACAGCATAATCATGTGAGATTTGGAGGTTCTACAAGTCCAAGAGCCTCTCCACCACACCTACAGTGAACTATTGCAAACCTAAACTATTTTCTCTTGATCATCTTTGGGTTGGATTCATTCTTGTTGTTGTGAACTATGTTTTTTATTACCCCATTGAGCTAGAGCCCTGCTCGAGGGGCAACACCCATGAATGTGGTTGCATTGGTTGGGTGGAAAATTGACCCTTAGTGTGATTTCCCCCTATCTATTGGAGAGTAGTTCGTGGGATTTGTTGAAGGTTGGTTCATGGAATTTGATAAAGACTCGTTTTTGGGATTTCTATTTGAATTATGCTTTATGGGAGCTAGAGTGCAATCGAATCAACCTTGGCATTCATAATCTATAGGTTACAGGTACTTTGCATTGAATATTTAAATGTGTTTCTTGCTTATTCATTGATGGATGGTATAGTTACATGTTCTTTATGGGATTTTGGCATGCTCCTTATGTAGTGTACTTGCGAGATTTTATATATGGTTTTGATGATTTTAGACCTAGCCTACTTGTGGTATATGGATCATGTTGGTTACTTAGTCTTTTTTTTTTAAAGTAAGATAACACCTTGATGGGTTGTTATAGAACCCTAGCCAAGACTTGGCACAATCATAGAAGATCAGGGATTATAAATCTTTCTAAGAATTTAAATTTGTAAATGCAAGTTGCTAGAATAGATTCCAATCACAAGGCACACATTTGAAAACCCCACAGCAAACATAATCAATCTATTCCAACAAAATCTAATTCTTTAGTTATCCTTTCATATTCATGCCTCATGCCCAAGTGCCTACCAAAAATATCATAATTGATGTATTCTTTCTTATTGTCAATTTCCTTCCGAGCTCTCAAAAAAACAAGTCTATTTAGAAACTCTTGCAGCACCCACTACGCCTCACCAAGAAAAGAGTTGGTGTATTCCATGACTTGGTCCTCAAGGAGTAGGTTGGGTGCACCCCTACACTATTTAGTTCCCACCACTTGGTACTCAGACAACATTCTACCAGAGGCTAGAATCTATTGAATTGTTTGATTGAATTCTCACATGATCACTGCAACAAAATCCATGTGCTTCTTCCAATGAATTCATTGGTTGCATAATTATTTCCATAGTTGACCAAGGCTCTATCATATCCTACATAGATAATCAGTCTATTCCTATGTTGTAGGAAACACCCCGCTCCCCCCTTGTTTCTGAAACCGGTACGAAACTCCAAAACTTATGGGATCCAACAAATATAATTCTTCAGTGATCCTTTCATATCCATGCATCATGATCAAGTACCTAGAGAAAATATCGTAATTGTCATCTTTTTGGTTATTTGATTATGCAAGTTTTCATAGTTAGTCATACTGTTAGAGAAACTTATGGATCAACATTGTGTGTGGAGTTTTGAAATATCCTGTCAGTTTCCTACTGAGCTCTACAACAAATAAGCTTATATAGAAAATTTTGTGGCACCCACTACACCTCACCAAGAACAAAGTTGTTACATTCCCTGAATTGATCCTCAATGGGTAGGTTTCCTTGACCCCTTCACTACTTAATTCCCACCACTAGGAAATCAAAAAACATTCTACCACGTCTCGAATCTATTGATTTGTTTGATTCGACCCTCACATGGTCACTGCAACAAACTCCTTGTGCTTATTCCAAGGAATTCATGGTCTACACTAAAATTTCCATAGTTGACCAAGGCTCCATCATGTCCTTCATATTTCTTTGATTTTTCTTCCAAGACCTGCTTACCACTTCATTTTCTATTGGGTATTGCTCTTCTAGAGTGGTATTCTACCCCTACTGTCCAAAAATATCTGTAGAAAATCACTACTTAGAAAAACTTCATAGTTGTGTTCAACTTGTTGATCTTCATACCGTCAAAGTGCACTCAACAAGTGCCTAGATTCCACCAATCTACATCTGAGGGTTTTGTTGGTTGGGTTCCTCCATGCATCAATTTGACCTCATACTTAGCCCAATTGTAAATTCTAACCTTGTACAATATCTACTACAAACTGATATTCAGAAAAAGATACAATGGCAAATACAAACAATACACAGAGATTTTTCACCTGGAAACCCAAACCGGGAAAACCAGCATATATTATATTGATACATTGCTTTTCACTGTTTACAATACAATATACATATAGCAGCCAGCGACATCCAAAACCCTAACCCAATGACTTGGATTAGTCCAAAACCCTAATTCCTTAACCGGAAATAGAAAACCATCGGCAAAAACCATGTGTCGAAAAACCACCTAATATCATGTGGTCCCGGAAATATGTCGTCCCGGAAATATGTCGGTCCGACGAAAATATGTCGGCCCGGCGAAAATATGTCGGCCAGAAAAAAAAAATTCCGGGGGCGCTGCCCCCTGCACCCCCCTCTTACCCCCCTACGCGCCCGGCGCAAGCGCTCAGACACTACTAATCGTGCAAAGAATATAACACATACCCAACACCAATTTCTAGCAAAGACTTGACATCCAACCTAATTTCCTTCACTTATGTGTTATCCTCAATGAAATAGGTTGCACTTTGGAGAACTAATTCATCAAGAGCCTCCACGTTCATTATCGGTGCAAGGTTCACCTTGCCCCTGACACTGTGTTGATCCATGTCCACTAACTTCCTTAATAATTTGATTTTCTCCAAAACCGATACCACCAAATCTTCCAACTTATCCAACCTTCTCTACATGGTGATAGTTTCAACTTTCCCACTCAAATATTCAGTATTAAAACCCTGACTTAGGGCTCTCTTTGGAAAAAATTATCTCACTCCCAAAGCTTCATATTTGAATATAACAACACAAGTCTTGTTTGCTAGTTCATTGGTTGCTTCCATCGACCTTATTGCTAACATCTGCAACATTGGTCCCAACTTCTTCCTTGATGCCATTATCACACTACAAGATTTTGATCTATCAAAATGTCAAACTATTCATGGATGGGATTGGTGTTTCCTTGGCATGCCTTACAAATTCTTGTCCCAATATGACCTTATGCTCATCCAAGAGAACCGTTGTTAAATGTAAGGCACCAATCCAATATCCAACCTTCAATGGAGTCGAACGAACTACTCTCATTGTAGCCTTGACATTTGAGTTAACTTCCTTGAAGAAGGCCTTACTACACTTAGTCTTGCAGTGAGGACCATTGGTGGTTCGTTCACTTATAAATTTGTGAGTTACGTTAGTATCTATCAAAACCACCACCTACCCACTCACAATGACGTTCATAATGAAAAGGTCATTCATGTGTTGGTTTTGTGATGCATTTCCTTAAACTCTTGTCAACACCTCCTATACGCTACTTGTCAAGGAACCCAAAATTTGGATGTTAGCCCCTGAACTCTAAAATTATTGGCTTTCTTCCAATGTTACAACACCCCTTTCAATGGGAAATATGTAACATAGTAATTTTAGCTACAATGATGAAATGAAACAGCCTTACCTCCTCACTCAAATGGATTTTGTTGCATTCTTAGTACTATGTTGCCATCAACAAGGGCATAATTCACTTCATTGCAAAACACTTTCTCAGGTTGTAATAGTGCCTCTACTTGGTTCATCATAGTTTGCTACCAATGAGCCAAGGATTCGACCTTCATGTTGGCTTCCTCCAACATTTCTAGATGACTGACATCAAAGATCTCCTTGATTGACAGCTCCAAAACCAATTCTGCATCCACCACACCTATCACAACTATTTCTTCCTTCATGTCCTCCATGACTCTCACACGTCAGAACCCAAAACGCTCTACAACTAGCACTGTTAATATTTTGGCACCTATAGAGAACTTTTTCATTTTTATAAGTGGCCTCTGCAAATCTGTAAACTACCCAAGTCACTAAGACTTGGTCCACCCTTTGTAGTCTCAAGTGTATTGCACCAAGGTCTTCAAGATTTCATCCAAAATTGCCATGCCAATGTCGCACCATTGCACTTACTTCAACCTTATTTCCTTCCCCCTGCAAACAATCTTAAGAAAAATTATTTAATACCACTACCACTTGGTCATTGCAACTCAAAATAAAAAATAAGGTATACCATTGTTAAGTTGTAATGGAACATAAAGTTCCATCCACCATCTTCACTGGTACCACCTTAGCAATAAACCATATGGAGAAGAGCACCTAAGGAATGCTCACTTCATCTCCTGAAACCACCTATTTCACCAAGAAATAATGGTGAAGAGCCCAATTATTTCCAAAAAAAAATTATAATACCCTCTGTCATGAAGGTGACAATGGTGAAGAGCACCAACAAAACTCTTAAATGATCTCTAATACCACTAATTTCTAAATATGGTGGTTCGAAAAGTTAAATCTTGTAGATAATGTTTGTTGGAGCAAGTATTGTTTGAGTGCCCTCATTTCATTAAAGGTAGCTCCAGGGGTCATTTCAATGATGAAAGGATTGAGACTCGTTGGATATTAGACGAGGGAGGTTGAGGAAAGCACCAAACTCTTGTTGCAAGCCATAGGAAGTTTGGCTAAGTTAGTAGGAATGTCAGTGCAACTTAAGGCACACATCCATGGTACAAAGACACCAATAATGACTATTGAAGAAGTGTTGCAGACAATCTTAGGGACAAGTGGAATTGAACCTAAGCATTCACCTACAAAACAAATAAACCAATGAAGGTCAAGTTTGAAAGTTACCCAAATGAAACCAACTTTGGGCATAGGTAAGCCTTTAGTTTGTTTTCATTGTGGTGAAGTTCACTTAGTAAAGTCTTATGTGTAAGGTGCTTATGTGGTAAATGGGTAGGTATAACCTCCTTTGGATAGTCTAGTGCAATTTTTGGGTTCCTTGGGTAGTGGACACAAAGGATTCCAAGGGCATAACCAAACAAGCTCTGTTATGTGGATTTAATTGTGAATGGAAGGCCAATTCTTGCACTGATAGACATCACCACTTCTGAAAACTTCTTGGAGTTGAAAAAGGAATGTGTCCTTATATTTTAATCAAGACAAACTTCGATTAAGACAATTAACTCTAGTGCAAAGGCCGCAACATGAGCTTCCATGAAAGTGTCTTTACAGAAAGAAGAGTGGAAAGATCTTGCAAAATTCACATAGGTGTAGTCAAGGATGAATTCGAAGTTATCTTAGGGAAATACTACCAAAAATTAACCAACATAATTCTCATGATGTGTGTAGACAACGATAATACATAAAATCCAAATACCTTGTGATGTGTGCACAATAACAAGGAAGCCGAATAGGAAGGTGTTGTTGGATTATTCACTAAAGCATGAAGAGAGAAACTCAATGCCTAGAAGAGAGACTATGCTTCAATGTTGATTAGTGAAGTGGACGAAGGAGGATGTTCCACCCAACAATTTGAAATTTTCTGATACCAATTAAAGCAAATGCATGCATGCAAAAAATACCCATGCAACTAACAACATTTAAAAAACATGTGTAGCAAAATTAGCATTCACAAAGCAACATATAAATGCTTAAAACTAAGAGTTTATGCACAAAAAATAAATCCCATATATAAGAATAGAAAAATATAGATAAAAACATGTATCTTTTATCAACAAATGTGCAACTAGCTGCAATGGATGGATGTTCCACCCAACTGTAGATTTCTTTCTCCAAATCTCAACAACAAATCACCCTCAAGCTAGGGCTACAAATACATGAGAAAGGGTGTCTCTCCATTGTCCACTCACAACCCAACATAAGCCACAACAAGTTGATTTTTCCTACAATTGTCCCAATCCACCAGCTCTCTTCCCCTCAACTTGCACAACCCAAGGAATGGGATCCCCCTTCACTACACATAGTCTCTCATTCCTTCTCACTTCCCTCCAAGGCTCCAACATGGGTTGGATAGGAATCTCTCTTGTCGAGGACTCCAGGGATGTCAACTGTGACAGAAAAAGCTCACAACAACAAGCTCACTTGCTACAAAAGTAATCTCTCACACATAATCTCAGTCTACAAGCCTAAAAACCTACTTGTTCATCAATTTATAGCTCCAACAAGCTGCCACACATGTCCAATATAGGTTCCTTCAAGCTCCAACATTTTGCACTCTCTTGTTGTTCCCGAAAACTGCATGTAAAACTACCTACCATACCCATTCAAATTTCCCTTTTTCCCGTGCATGTTGACTCTCACATTTCCCAATGTTGATTTTACTCAACCCCCATGCTCTCATTAACTATGTGAAGTGAATTTTGACACCAACCCTCTTACATGTGTTTAATAATTGGGGCTAGGATACACTCAAAAGGAAATTAGAAGGTTCATACACAACAAAAAATTTAGGAAGTGGGTTGGGATTAATACACATGAATAATCCCCCCTTAGAACCTCTCTTAGAACTTTCCCTCTCTTATGGAAAATTATCCCCCATTACTCCATCCATGTCCATCTGCAGCGGGTGTTACATTTTATTTTTTTATTACAATATAGAATGTTTACATATTACATAGTCGGACCCACAACCATACATCATATTTACATTATACATCACTAAACCTGAGATTAAAAATGGGGATGTTACATTCCCCTCCCCCTGCAATTTGCATTGTCCTCAATGCACATGACCATACCATAATACATATACAAACGAGAATGTTACATTCCCCTCCCCCTACAATTTGCACCATTCTTTGTGCATAAGACCATACTAGAATACATATACAAAATTTTGCATTGTGATACTTGATACTTTTGCAAGTTCACAACTCCTTCAGCAATTCCAACCAACAATCTCATGTTCCCCTCAACCTAGACAACCTAAGGAAGTGTACCCCCTTCTCTACACTGCAACCCCTCGGGCTGTACCGATTCCTTCCAAGGCTCTAGTATAGGTCGGAAAAGAAATCTCCGAGATGTGTCTCTAGGATCTCCAGCTGCCAAAATGGAGTCTTTCACACTTATATACAAATGTACATTCAATTTTCTTCAAAAATTGCAAAATTTTCAAGTACTCCAGCATGGTCACCTCGTGCTCCCATGTGGCGTCTTCGGGGCCATGGAAAGTCCATTGGACCTTTACTAGGACGATGGATTTGTTCTTGAACATTTTGAATTTTCAATCCAAGATGCGCACTCGCTCCACCCAAAAGTGCCCTCCTTACTCCACCTAAATTAAAATCCAATCAATCATGTGGTTAGGATCATACACATATTTCTTCAATAACGACACATGAAACAAATTATGAATTCTCATGGACATAGGAAATGCAAGCATTTATGCAATTCGGCCTATTTTCTCTGAAACTTCAAATTCCCCCCAGTGTCTCATTGCCAACTTTGGGCAACTTCCCAATCTTAACGAGCTCCTTTTAGCCTTTACTTTTAAAAACACCTACTCTCACACTTTCAATTTTTTGTATGTCCTACTTTTATCAGCATAACGCTTTTGTCTATCTTGTACAACCTTTAAATTTTGCCTGATCTTCACCATGTTCTCTTCCATTTCTCTTAGAAATTTTGGCCCAATAAGTACTATGTCTATAGGTTTATCTCATCTTATTGGTGTGTTTCATTTCCTGCCATACAAGGCTTCAAATGGGCTCATCTTCAATGATGCCTAGTACCCATNTATTGTAAGTAAATTCAACCAAATGAAGATAGTCATCCCACTTGAAAGGCTTGTCCATTACATACATTCTCAACATGTCTTCAATTATCTGGTTGGTCCTCTCTGTCTGCCCATCTAACTCTGGATGATATGATGTAATGAAATTTAAATTAGTCCCAAATCCTTTAAACAACCCCTTCCAAAATTTGGAAATGAACTTGGGATCTCTATTTAATGCCATTTCCTTAGGCACACCATGTATCGTGGAAATTTTCTTCATGTAAATATATGCAATATTAGTTTCCTTGTGAGTTGTTTTAACTAGTATAAAATGTCTAGCCTTTATAATTTTTTCCACCACTACCATGTGGAATCATGATGTCATGTTGTCCTTGGCAACTTGGTGATCAAATCTATTGTAACTACCTCACATCTCCATTCAGCAATGGGCAATGATTGTAACAATCCCATTGGATGCTTGTGTTCGGTCTTCACCTTTTGAAATTCCATGAACCTAGCTATGTAATCAACCACTTCCTTCTTCATTCCAAGCCATAAATATTGGCTTCGTATTGTTGCAATTGTCTTATGGTACCCTTGATGTCCAACATATGGTACATTGTGCATCTCTTTCAATATTATATTTCTCAATTCTTGAGTTTTAGGGACATAAACTTTGTCCATGAACAAGAGAATTCCATCTTCTTCTAGTGTATAGTCTTTAAATTTTAGCAGTACATTTTCTTGTTGTAAGTCTTCTATAACTTGTGCATAATGCTGCTATAATTCTACAACTTCTAAAATTTTGCTTTTTAAATTTGAACAATACATGCTAATAGTTGCAACATGCATTACATGCACCCTTCTGTTGAGTGCATCAACCACTTTATTCTCTTTGTTCTTGATGTGTTTGATGTCAAATTCATATTCAATGAGAAATTCCAACCATCTAGTATTTCTGGAATTTAGCGTTGGTTGTTCAAACAAGTGTTTCACACCACTATGATCTATCTCCAGCTCAAGTTTTCTACCCATGAGATAATGCCTCCACATTTTAAGGCATGAATTGTGGCTTTCAACTCCAAAACATGGGTAGAATAATTTATTTCATGTTCCTTAAGCTTCCTTGAATCATAACATATGACATGCCCATTCTACGTAAGGACTCCCCCAAGCCCTTCCTTGCATATGCATCTATGCACCCCCAAAAAACTTCATCTGTATCTGCAACCTTTACAATAGGTTCATTGGTCAACAATTCCTTCAAATGATGGAGATCCTCCTCACATTTGGCAATCCATTCAAAATTTGTTCCCTTATTCTACACCGAAGTGATTGGATGTGCAACCTTGGAGAAACCTTCAATGAATCTCCTATAGTATCTAGCTAATCCCATAAAGGATCTCACTTCTGAAACATTCTTTGGCATTGGCCAACTTTCAATTGCTTCAATCTTCTTAGGGTCCATCGCTATGCCCTCCTATGAGATGATGTGGCCCAAATTATGGGTTTATCTTTGATAGAAAGCACATTTGTTTAACTTGGCATATAATTGGTGCTCTCTCAAAACTTGAAGCACCATTCTCAAATGTTGCTCATGCTCCTCCTCTATCTTGGGATAGATAAGAATATCATCCAAGAAGACAATGAAAAATTTGTTCAGGTGATCCCTGAACACTCCATTCATTAGAAAGATAAAAGTAGTTGGTGCATTTGTCAAGCCAAATGGTACCACCATAAACTCATAATCGTCATACATTGTCTTAAATGTTGGATTGTTGGTGTCTTCTCTAATTTTTACTCGATGATAACCTGATCTCAAGTCAATATTGGAAAATATCTTCACTCCTTTTAGTTGATCGAAAAAATCATCGATCTGCGATAAAGGGTATCAGTTCTTTACAATAACCGTATTAAGTTGTTTGAAGTCACTACACAACCTCAGAGTTCCATCCTTTTTCTTCACAAAGACCACTAGGGCACCCCAAGGTGAGACACTTGTGTGTATGTACGCATTATTTAACAATTCTTCTAGATGCATATACAACTCTTTCAACTCCGATGTGTTCATTATGTAGGGTGCTTTAGACATTGGGGTAGCTCTAGACATTAAGTCAATAGAGAAGTCAATATCTCTTTAATGGAAATCTCAAAAATTCACTAAACATGTCTCCATATTCCATCAAAACTGGATAATCTTCAAGACTTGTATCATTATCCTTAGTTGGCTCTTCCATATGGGTTGCATATATTTGCACCCTTTACTAAAACTTATTTTTAGCTACAGTGATGAAATATATCTGACGAATATAGGTCTTGGAATAACTTTCATTGTCCTTGAATTTATTTCCTCGTCAAGGCATGTGAAAGATTTTTTATAGCAATCTAGGAAAACAGGATGCTTGTCCAACTAATCCATACCAATTAAGCAATCATATGACCCAAGTGGTATGATATTCATATGTTCCTTAGTTCTAGCTCCATTCATGCTTATTGGGAAATCCTTGACAAGTTCATTAATTTTTCTCTTTGTTCTAGTAGATAGTTGAACCAACCAAGACTTTTCATGCTTACATTTCTTCAATTTAAACCTCTCAACTATTTTTGGGTCTATATAGCTATGACTAACTCCAGAATCAATCAAAATAACAATGGGTTTATTATCAATATTACCTTCTACCTCAATCATGTGGGATTGGCAATATGATTTTTTGTTGTCCAAGGCTGCATAAATCCTTGGAATGCTCTTGCCCAAGTCATTCATTGTATCATCTTCCTGAATTTTGTGCATGGTCCTCATCATATCTCCCTTGTGAGGACAATCCTTGTACATGTGGTCTCATTCACATCCTCAACACTCTATAGGTCGTTGTCTTGTCCTTTTCCCCAAGGAATATGTCATTTTATGTTCACCTTGTGTCAATTTCCCTTGTTGATATGCTTGAGAGTTGTTCCTGAAAAATGGTGGTTTGAATCCTTTCTTCATTTCATCCATCTTGCCTCTCTTCTTATCATCCCAAGACTTTTGAAAAGTTGGTCTTTTTTTGCTCTATTCATAAAGATAGTTAGTTTTTCTTATGGCTTCTTCCAAGGTCTTGGGCTCATAAAAATGAATTTTACCACTATAAAAAGAAGGTATCCCACTCACAAATATTTGGATTTTTACCTTCTCATCCTTTATGAAGCCAACATACCTCAACAATACAATGAATTCTCTCTCATATTCATCCATTGTCATCCTTCCAAGCTTGAGTTCAAAGAACTCTTGCATCTTCTTGTCATAGTATTGCTCTAAAAAGAATTTATTTTTGAAAATACTCTTTGAGATTCCTCCATGAGATCCTCTTCTCATCAATGTGCTTAACCTGATTGAGTTGATCCCACCACATAGATTTTTTTCCTCAAAGATGGTATATTTCAATTCTAGATTCTAAATTTGATGAATAATCATGCAACTAGAAATATTTATTTGTGCCCAACAACCAATCTTCAGCATCTTCTACCTTCCTATGCTCTCCATCAAATGATGGTGGCTTGAGCTTCCTGAGATCTCCTTACAAAATATTTTACTTGAGCTTTCTCCTCTATCTTCTGACAACGGACACACTTGGGCTACTCTCCGACCTTGAATGTGCATGAGCTCTTCTAGTCAAGTATCCTATTGAATAATGATGATTTCTACTGACACTCATCAATTAACTAGATCCTCTATGATCATCCCTCCTGTCATGATATCTGGATGTTTCTACTTGCCTTGCACTGGCTATTTGTTTTGCGCCAGAATATTTATTGACTTGTCTCTGCAACATATTCATACCTTTTAGCATCCCCTCCTGAGCTCTTATCATCATTTCATTCTATGCTCTATAACTCTGCACTTCTTTTTGAAATCTTCTTATAGCCTCAACCAACTCCACCGGTTCCACCCTACTTCTTCATCCATTGGACTCAGCCTCTACACTTCCCATCTTCAAGCCTATAAGATCCTTGGGCATCGTCCATATATTTACTTCTCATATGGGAACCAAATATATTTTTCATGTACCTCTAATTCTGCAAGAAATGTGCATGCAACAATTACTTGTTAGAGTTAAGCATATGGTAAAATATTTCATTAAATAGGCTACAGGTCATTCTTCAATTGAATTTATAAGTATGGATGCATTGAAATATGATTCTAATTATTTAGATACACTCTCCTCTGAATTATCTTTCCAACGACTGTACGCATGCCTCATTTTGAGCTAAAAGTTACAACCTTCTAAAGTTTGTCATTTCCACTTAATTGTTCTCTGTTCTTACTGGTGAAATTCAACTAAAAGAGCATATTTTTCCATCGGTAATAGAAAATATGTCAGAAATCAAAGAAAATAAAAATAAAATTATATTGAGCATAAGCATAATTTATGATTATGAGCACACAACAACTTTGGGATTTGAAATCGGATGCTCCCATCAGATTCTATATAAATCTGGAATTGACGAATTTGCACTTTCACATTTTCTCTAGACTTGAATTTTTAACAAAAATTGGTTATCTCCCAAACAAAGAAAAACTAGGAAGAACTCCCTCGAGACAAAGTTGTCCACATTGATGAGTAGATAAAATTTCGACTAAATAATTTTTTTGGATTAGAGATATGGGGTCTCTCTTCCTCTAAAGTTTTTAAAAATCCCCAAAAAGTGCCCAAGAATAATGGATTTCTCTTTGTTTGAGCACCTCTACTCAAAATCCTTTAAAATTTAACTGGAATTCCAACTAGGTATCCTCATTCCTACTTTTTGGACTCCCTATAAAAATTTCACCTATATTTAGGCCCTAGTTAGTCAACACGACCCAGATCTTCAAAAGTCACTAATTTGTGTTTTTCAAAAAATTGAAGCAAAATTGGTCCATGGCCCTCAATGACATTTTTGTATCACTCGTCACTATGGAGACACCCTTTAAATTTCATCTGAATCTGATTTGAAATGCTCGTATTATGGCCAAAACAAGTTTTTGGCTTTATTTTCTCATTCTCTTTCCTCGTCTTTTTCCTCTTCCCTTCATTCCTCTTCTTCTCCTTCACTTCCACTTCTTATCCTCTTTCTCCTCTTCTTCGGCAATCACTAAAACCCTTCATCGAATGTCGACAATTTCCTTTGCATCGATGATCGGTAATTTTCTTTGCATCGACGATCAATAAATTCCTTTGCATCAACGATAGAATTATGAAAAGGTCCCTACTTCACATAATTTCATTGAACTCTAATAGCTCCATCTGCGATCCATGGTTTTCTTTCATCGAAGATCTATAAAATGTCCATACTTCGTAAAATTTCTTCAAACTCCAATTGCTACATTGGTAATCGGTGATTTCCTTCATCGGTAATCTATGAAAAATATTGTACTTCGTAGAATTTCACCAAACTTCGATCGCTTCGTCGGTGATAAAAAATCGACGATTTCCTTCATCGACAATCTACGAAAAAGTTTGCACTTTGTATAGTTTTGTCAAAATTCGATCGCTCCATCGACAATTTCCTTCATTGGAAATCTATGAAAAAGTCCGTACTTTGTAGAATTTTTTCGAACTCCGATTGCTCCATTGACGATCTATGACAAAGTCTATACTCTATAAAATTTCATTGAACTTCAAAACTTAGAAGTTTTTGTCCAAATGTAGGATGAATATGGGTCGTCGATCTTAAAAAAAAATACAATATCAACCATTGATTCATCAAAATCCATTTTATAACCCTTTCCTTTTGACACCATGGCACTACCAACATGGACCCTATCAATACACATCATCATTTGTACAGAATTTTTCAAAAATCCTAAAAATATATATTTTTCGAAAATTTAATAATATTTATGAAATTTCCTGTGGTTAAATTTTATTTTATTATTACGATATACAATGTTTACATATTACATAGTCAAGCTTGGGGCCATACATCGTATTTACATTATACATCACTAACCCGAGGATTAGAAACATAGATGTCACATATACACTTGTTGATTTAGTGAATGAGTTCTTAGACAGGTTGTTGGACACTTTACAAAAGTTATTCCATCTCAATGTGCAGTCAATCATTTTATGGAACTAAATCATGGGTCCAAATGACAAGAAAATAGATCTATAGACTATTGAGACTAGAGTTAGAAGAGTTAAAGAAGAAGATGTGCAAATTGATCAATGTCAGTTTCATTTGACCTCTATGGTCTCCTTATTGCGCTCCCATCCTCTTCCAAACAAAGGAAACACATGAGTTGAGAATGTACTTGGACACCCGATCATTGAAAAAAAAAAATTGTAAAGAATAGGTGTCCCCTACCTTTGTCCATGCACTATTTTGACAATTTGGTGAAGGCCAAGGTTTTATCAAAGTTAGACTTGAGGAAAGGGTACTATCAAGTGAGGATTGTGGAAGGAGGTGAGGCAAAGACAAACTATGTAATGTGGTATGGAAGCCTTGAGTTTATGGTTATGTCTTTTGTCTTGTGCAATGCCCCGACAACCTTTTGCATTCTATTGAATGATGTGTTCAAAATATTCTTGCGCTAGTCAATGGTTGTTTTCTTAGACAACATTGTGTTATTGAGTGAGTATATGGAGGACCATGAGAGTCACTTGGAAGAGGTCTTTGAGGCACTTAGGGAAAATCAATTTTTTACTTGAAAATTCTAAGTGTGTTTTGGGGCAAGCCAAGATAGGCCAAGGATTCATTCGCATGAAACTTGAGAATATTAAGGCCATCGAAGATTGAGAAGAGCCAAGAATAATACAAAGTAAGAAGCTTCCTTAGTTTGGTTAACTATTACCATGGTGTTTGTTGAGTCTTTATATTCTAGGATATTGGCACCTCTAAGTAATTTGTTGAAGAAGGATCGATGGTGGAAGTGGTTGAACAAGTGTCGAGTAATTTTTGTGAACTAAAGCACATGCTCACAACAACATCACTATTCAATATCCTGGGATTTCAAGGAGCATTTGAGTTTCATACAAATTCCTTATATTGTACCATAGAAGGATTTTTTTATCCTAGATGGTCATCCAATAGTATCCTTTGAGAGTAGGAAGCTACAAGATTGCAAACAGATGTACCCCCTTCATGAGAAGGTGATAAATGTAGTTGTGCATTACTTGCAAGTATGGAGGCATTATGCACTAGGAAAATGTTTTGAAGATGTAAAATGTGGAAATATGTTATTTTTCCACCCAAACAAACCCAATGGAAAGACTTATTTGCTAAATTTGACATGACGATTAAATATCAACCAGGCAATTTCAAGGTTGTGGAAGATGCCTTGAGCGGAAAGGCACACCTTGAAACAATGGATAAAGGAGACAATGAACCTTTGTCGATGCCCATGGAGAGTAAAGGGAAAGTCATTATAGATTCCGAAGAGAATATCTCAACAAGGATATGAAAAAATCTAGTCATTGTAAATGTCCTTGACAAAGTAAAGGATGGAAAAATGATGAAGTTTTGTATGGAATGTGAGTTCCTATACTATGGTGATGGCCAAATCTATGTGCATAAGGCAGTGAACCTATAGAAAGAACTCTTAATAAAGTGGCATAATCCAGTTTGGATGAGACACCTAGGTAGAAAAGAACAATTGTTTTGCTGGAAAGAGGCTACCATTGGGAATGTAAGAAGAAACACATGGAAGAGTACTCTCGAACTTGTCTTACATGCCAACAGAACAAGGAAAGAACCAGAATGCAAGCTGGACCACTCCAACATTTTCAAGTTTCAATGAGACCTTGGGTGAATGTCTCCATGGACTTCATTACTCATCTACTAGAAGCACAAGATTATAGTGGGATAATGGTGGTGGTAGATTGTTTTTCGAAGCATGCAACATTTGGTCCAACGAAGGTGCCCTGCCAAGTTGAGGGAGTGATGAAGTTGTTATTTAAGCACATAGTTAACAATTGGGGTCTCCCTAAAAATTGTGTCAAATGGAGACACAAGGTTCAAAGTGCAATTATAAATAGAGTTATTAAAATTACTGGTTGGAACCAAGTTGTTGATGAGTAACAACTACCATCCAAAAAGAAATTGACAAATGGAATGCATCACTAACCTTTTGGAGATTTACTTATGGTAGTCCAAGAACATTTGCAACTCGAGTGTGTCCTTCAATTGTAAGAGGATGGGAGTGCCACAAGGAGACCGTGAACATTGAATGAAACTGATGTTGATCAGTTCACCTAGTTGTGTCCTTGACTCTTCCAACTCAATGCTCGATAATTTGTTGGGAACTTTCACTTGTGCTTTGGACCTAAGATATAACTCAATATGATTTTCGACCGCACGCCAAGGTGAGAGAAGTTTTCACAAAGTGTGTGTCCACCTGTGTGAGAACTCATTGAACACATCAATAGTTGCAGGTGGCACACGCATCCATGTTCCTCTTTTATCCACCTCACCAATCAAATATGTAGCATAGAGACTTTCTTTTGGTCATCAAGCTACCCTCTTTGTGCTTAGGCAGAAAACACATACACCTTCCCATCCATCTCCATTACTATTGTCTGCACAAAAAAAGGTTTTTGGCGTTCAAGTATTATCAAATTATTTGCAAACAACATAAGGAACAATCTTGGTTCATTGCAAGAAGTCTTACCCCAAGATAACTTCAAAGTCATCCAACTACACCACTATGAATTTCGCAGGACCTTTCCACTCTTCTATTTGTAAAGTAACTTTCATGGAAACTCCTATTGCGGCCTTTGCACTAGATTTAAAAACCTTAACTTAACACTAGCTTGGTTCAACTCTAAGAACAAATTTCTTGGTGAATTCATTCTTTAAGAAGTTGTGTCTATCGATGCCACAACTAGCCTTTCATTCACTACCAAATTTGCATAACAAATCTTATTTTAGTTCTTCCCTTACCATCCTTTATGGCCACCTAGAAAGGCACCCAAAAATTGCATGGGACTCCTTAATGGAGGATACACCTACCCACGTAAGCACCTCACACAAAAAAAAATTGTTAAGTGACCTTCATTGTAATGAAGACAAACCAAAGGCTTACCTCTGCTCAAAGTTGGTTGCACTTGGGCACATTGCAAACCCAACCTTTGAAATTTCATTCATTATGTGATTAATCGCTTAGGATCAACTCCAGTTGTCCCTTAAGACTATTTGTATCACTTATTCAATGGTTTTTGTCATCATCTTTGTGCCATAGAAGTATTCCTTAAGTCACATTGGCATGATTTCAAACTCCTTATCCAAACTGCATGCAACTCGTCACATCACTTCAGTGCTTGGCTCAACCTCACCCATCTAACTTATATCAAGTCTCAATTATTTAATCATTGAAACAACCCTTGGAGTTGCCTCTCTGGTTTTTGGTCTGTTTGTATCCCAAAGGTAGGATGACAAACTTTTTTTTGTCTCTCGGGCATGTTATCACATAGTTTGTAGTAGGAATAAAGGATGGATGAAAGAAGGGAAAACTGGCGTAACTAAGACTATCATACCACTATCACCTCAATAGGATAGCTCTTTCTGTTTAGGGTGGTAGGCCTAGGGGAGACGTCCTTGGTGACCTGGGGTTCTAAGAAGGAAAGGTTTAAAAGGCTAAGTGATATTTTCCCTCTCACAAGTCACCACCAATCAGAAAGTCTTGGCTAATCAACCAATAAATATAAGTAATAACCAAGAATATGTACCTGCCCAAGACAAAGCAACAAGGAAACCATGTGCAATATCACTTGTTTGGTTAATACTTCAAATAATCATGGACTTATGATATAAAACAATTGATAAACAATATTGATGAAGCAAATCAACGATGTAAACTAGCAATGATTACGATGTATCACTTCACAATAAATGCGAAAGGAGGAACTTCACAATGTGCTATGAGAATTTATCAATGTAATAATACCAACATTAGAAGCAACGCTTCAGCCAATCACTCAATTGCTTTAAAGATAAATAAGTGTTGCAAGGTACAAGTATAACACAAGTAGATAATATCAGCGATAGGGTTAGTGAATGTTAATCTAAGCTAGGGTTAGAAGTAGTTAATGATTGTTCAAGAATATTTATAAGTTGTGTGTGATCAAGGTACTCAACACAAGAAGTCTTAGATCAATGCGTTATTAGGGGAAATGGAGTCAAGATGGTTACAAGTGTTGAATGGTCAAAAATGATAGTGATAGGGCTAGAGACAAGAGGGTTTAATATTGAAGTGTTGCTAAGGAAAGGCCTCAACAATCAAACCGTAGGGGAGACGGATCACTAAGGTGTAGTAGATTTAGGCCTTAGTGTGTCTTCCGCCTTCTCTAGCTGAAAAGACAAATTTGAATGACTAGCTTGAAAAATAGATGGTAGGGATAAAGACAAGAGAGTTGGATGATGAAGTGTTGTTAAGGCAAGGCTTCATCAATGAAACCCTCGGGGGTAATGGCTCACTAAAGTGTAGAAACCCTAGGCTTTAGTGCATTTTCCTCCTTTACCTCAATGACAAGATGAAAATGGCTAGGCTAGAAGAGTAGAAGTAGAGTGTTAATATGACAAGTCTCTATCTAACTTCAGCAAATCAAAATGGCTCTTAGCTCAACTTAATAGGGACATGAAACAAGGACACCAACATGTGCTTGTCCCCTAGGGTTTAATTCAGCAAATTATAACAACAAAATGCAAGTAAACAATACCATAACCATTCAATAAAGAAGTGTTTGCATAAATTTACTTACATCCATCAAGCGTTCATTTAGCCAAACACTAGTTGTAAACCTTCCACCAAGAAAATTCCAAAATAGCCAAGAAAGAGAGTCCTTCAACAAGTGCGCATCAATTTTCAACCAAAAAACCTAAAGAAGGGCACAAATTTCAGACCTCACTATGTGTGAGTGAAAGATGATGATCAAAATTAGAGTTTTAGCTCTCTACTTATACAGTATAAATGACCTTAATTAAATTTTAGGTCACCAAAAGGCCGACAAGGCCAAAATACCAAATAATATTGTTTCACATTAAATGTCATAAATTAAACCCTAATCAAGCAAAAGTAAGACGCCATTCCCTTTCTAGGTTGAAGTTATCCCTTCTTAGGGAAGTATTAGCCTGTTGGAGAAAAACGTTAGCCCTCTTTGGGCTTCTCCAAGCTGCCACAGGTGCCACAACTGCCATGACTGCCTCCCAAAAACATCCACAATGTTGGATGATGTCATGGGCATCCTGGTGACATCATGGGCCTTCCAAGGCCAACTTTCCAATGGAGAGGGCACAACCCCCCTTAGGAAATGCTATGCCAGGGTGCCATAGTGGAACGTCCTCCTCTTCTCCGGTGCAAACCCCTTTGTCCTATCTCTACCCCTTGTTGGAGTCTCAACATCCATCTGGTGGGCTCTTCATCCCCATGGAGGTCCAAACTAATCATCTCCCCATGTGTACCTGTCTAATATGGTACATGACCATCGGGCATGATCCTGCATATCAACAAATATGCCCTCCATGGGCTCACAAGTCACAGGGATCATAGCAATGTAAATCACTTCCAATCATCAATTTTATTAAACGTGTGCATAAAACCCTTTTTACTCAGTCAAGTGCTCAAATACATTATACAAATATGCAACGCAAGTTTGGAGGAAGTGACATGGCGTCCTATTGGGCTAGTGTCCATTGGTTGTGGTATGTTTTCGGAAGAAATCAAATCCAATTCATGTTAATGGATGAGGTGGATAAGGGATGTCCTGACAAGGGGTGCAATGATAGCAGGGAAATGCATGGATTACCTGTGGGTACCTTTATAGAAGGCAAGTTGCAACTGTCTTGGATGCAAATGTTTCCAAGCTCATTCATGCCTTTTATCTTTATTCTTTATTTCTTTTTCTTTTAAGAAGCTAATCAGGGGACACTGCCCTAGTGTGGTGAACAATGGTGGCAATGTTACTCGCAAGCACTTTCACATAAATGAGAAAGTTGGCTTGTGATGAGACCCTTTTTCTCTCAGCTATGCCACCAAGATCCACTACCCTGGGCTTCTAGTAGTGTCATACCACTAGATTCCCATGGACCTAATAGGCTGGCTCGTGATGAGAACCCCTATCCTCTAACTAGGTCTTGTTTTATCATTTTTTATGGGTGTTAAAGTTTATGCTATTATTAGGTTACTTTCAATTTACTAGATAACAATAGCATAGACAGGATCACTGAGAGAAACACAATCACAAGAGTACACACGCATTTATACTGGGAAACCCTAAAGGGGAAGAAAACCCAGCAAAACTTCCTTAATATAGATAGCCAATACAATGCCAAGATAATGAACCAGACAACAGAGAATATCCAACACTGAGCAACACACCTCTCTCTCTTCCTTCTTC
>JASDQU010106664.1:4389-20341 GCA_032191745.1 Picea mariana | reverse complement strand
CTAGTTTTCCATGTTTCATGCTTAAAGAAGGTTATAGGTGAAAAGATCCCAGTTCAAACTATATTTCCAGAACTTGATGAGGAAGGAAAAATCATATTGGAGCCTGAAGAAATCACTGACACAAGAATTCGCCAGATGAGGAATAGATCCATTTCAGAGTATCTCATTAAATCGTGGAAACTACCAGCTGAAGATTCCACTTGGGAAGATGAGTCTTTTATACAGAAGCATCCAGAGTTACTCAAGCGTTGCCGAAAACACTTGTCTCAAGGGGAGGGGCATGTTAAGCCCTAATATTAGCTCATTACACCTTAATTGGGGCATATTATATTAGTAATATTATTTTATTTATGTTGGCTTTAGGCCATTAGTTGTAATTATACCTCCTAGTCTCCTATATATACCAAGGAGACATTTTCATTTTGAATCATCTGGTACTTGAACATTTAAGTGGGGTAAAAGGAGGTTGCCTCCTCGAAGAGGCTTATTATCTGAAATTATCTCTTTTTCAAGGCATTGAGTAATTTTCCTGAGGTTTTTCTATGCTATATTGATGTTTGGTTCTTAACAGGTAATCTCTCACACATAATCTCAGTCTACAAGCCTAAAAACCTACTCGTTCATCAATTTATAGCTCCAACAAGCTGCCACACATGTCCAATATAGGTTCCTTCAAGCTCCAACATTCTGCACTCTCTTGTTGTTCCCGAAAATTGCATGTAAAACTACCTACCATACCCATTCAAATTTCCCTTTTTCTCGTGCATGTTGACTCTCACATTTCCCAATGTTGATTTTACTCAACCCCCATGCTCTCATTAACTATGTGAAGTGAATTTTGACACCAACCCTCTTACATGTGTTTAATAATTGGGGCTAGGGTACACTCAAAAGGAAATTAGAAGGTTCATACACAACAAAACATTTAGGAAGTGGGTTGGGATTAATACACATGAATAATCCCCCCTTAGAACCTCTCTTAGAACTTTCCCTCTCTTATGGAAAATTAGCCCCCATTACTCCATCCATGTCCATCTGCAGCGGGTGCTACATTTTATTTTTTTATTACGATATAGAATGTTTACATATTAGATAGTCGGGCCCACAACCATACATCATATTTACATTATACATCACTAAATATGAGATTAAAAATGGGGATGTTACATTCCCCTTCCCCTGCAATTTGCATTGTCCTCGACGCACATGACCATACCATAATACATATACAAATGAGAATGTTGCATTCCCCTCCCCCTACAATTTGCACCATTCTTTGTGCATAAGACCATACTAGAATACATATACAAAATTTTACATTGTGATACTTGATACTTTTGCAAGTTCACAACTCCTTCATCAATTCCAACCAACAATCTCATGTTCCCCTCAACCTAGACAACCTAAGGAAGTGTACCCCCTTCTCTACATTGCAACCCCTCGGGTTGTATCGATTCCTTCCAAGGTTCCAGTATAGGTCGGATAGGAAATCTCCGAGATGTGTCTCTAGGATATCCAACTGCCAAAATGGAGTCTTTCACACTTATATACAAATGTACATTTAATTTTCTTCAAAAATTGCAAAAAATTTCAAGTACTCCAACATGGTCACCTCGTGCTCCCACATGGAATCTTCGAGACCATGGCAAGTCCATTGGACCTTTACCAGGACGACGAATTTGTTCTTGAACACTTTGAATTTTCAATCCAGGATGCACACTCGCTCCACCCAAAAGCGCCCTCCTTACTCCACCTAGATTAAAATCCAATCAATCATGTGGTTAGGATCAGACACATATTTCTTCAATAATGACACATGAAACAAATTATGAATTCTCATGGATGTAGGAAATGCAAGCATTTATGCAATTGGGCCTATTTTCTATAAAACTTCAAATTCCCCCCAGTGTCTCATTGCCAACTTTGGGCAACTTCCCAATCTTAACGAGCTCCTTTTAGCCTTTACTTTTAAAAACACTTACTCTCACACTTTCAATTTTTTGTATGTCCTACTTTTATCTGCATAACTCTTTTGTCTATCTTGTGCAACCTTTAAATTTTTCCTGATCTTCACCATCTTCTCTTCCATTTCTCTTAGAAATTTTGGCCCAATAAGTACTATGTCTATAGGGTTATCTCATCTTATTGGTGTGTTGCATTTCTTTCCATACAAGGCTTCAAATGGGCTCATCTTCAACGATGCCTAGTACCCATTATTGTAAGTAAATTCAACCAAATGAAGATAGTCATCCCACTTGAAAGGCTTGTCCATTACATACATTCTCAACATGTCTTCAATTATCTGGTTGGTCCTCTCTGTCTGCCCATCTAACTCTGAATGATATGATGTAATGAAATTTAAATTAGTCCCAAATCCTTTAAACAACCCCTTCCAAAATTTGGAAATGAATTTGGGATCTCTATTTAATGCCATTTCCTTAGGCACACCATGTATTGTGGAAATTTTCTTCATGTAAATATCTACAATATTAGTTTCCTTGTGAGTTGTTTTAACTAGTCTAAAATGTCTAGTCTTTATAAGTTTTTCCACCACTACCATGTGGAATCATGATGTCTTGTTGTCCTTGGCAACTTGGTGATCAAATCTATTGTAACTACCTCACATCTCCATTCAAGAATGGGCAATGATTGTAACAATCCCATTGGATGCTTGTGTTCGGTCTTCACCTTTTGAAATTCCATGAACCTAGCTATGTAATCATCCACTTCCTTCTTCATTCCAAACCATAAATATTGGCTTCGTATTGTTGCAATTGTCTTCTGGTACCCTTGATGTCCAGCATATGGTACATTGTGCATCTCTTTCAATATTATATTTCTCAATTCTTGAGTTTTAGGGACATAAAATTTGTCCATGAACAAGAGAATTCCATCTTCTTCTAGTGTATAGTCTTTAAATTTTAGCAGTACATTTTCTTGTTGTAAGTCTTCTATAACTTGTGCATAATGCTGCTATAATGCTACAACTTCTAAAATTCTGTTTTTTAAATTTGAACAATACATGTTAATAGTTGCAACATGCATTCCATGCACCCTTCTGTTGAGTGCATCAAACACTTTATTCTCTTTGTTCTTGATGTGTTTGATGTCAAAGTCATATTCAATGAGAAATTCCAATCATCTAGTATTTCTGGAATTTAGCGTTGGTTGTTCAAACAAATGTTTCAGACCACTATGATCTATCTCCAGCTCAAGTTTTCTACCCATGAGATAATGCCTCCACATTTTAAGGCATGAACTGTGGCTTCCAACTCCAAAACATGGGTAGCATAATTTCTTTCATGTTCCTTAAGCTTCCTTGAATCATAACATATGACATGCCCATTCTACGTAAGGAATCCCCCAATCCCTTCCTTGCATATGCATCTATGAACCCCAAAAAAACTTCATCTGTATCTACAACCTTTACAATAGGTGCATTGGTCAACAATTCCTTCAAATGATGGAGACACTCCTCACATTTGGAAATCCATTCAAACTTTGTTCCCTTCTTCTACACTGAAGTGATTGGATGGGCAACCTTGGAGAAACCTTTAATGAATCTCCTGTAGTATCTAGCTAATCCCATAAAGGATCTCACTTCTGAAACATTCTTTGGCATTGGCCAACTTTCCTTCAATCTTCTTAGGGTACATCGCTATGCCCTCCTATGAGATGACGTGGCCCAAATAATGGGTTTATCTTTGATAGAAAGCACATTTGTTTAACTTGGCATATAATTGGTGCTCTCTCAAAACTTGAAGCACCATTCTCAAATGTTGCTCATGCTCCCCCTCTATCTTGGAATAGATAAGAATATCATCCAAGAAGACAATGAAGAAATTGTCCAAGTGATCCCTGAACACTCCATTCATTAGACAGACAAAAGTAGTTGGTGCATTTGTCAAGCCAAATGGCACCACCATAAACTCATAATCGTCATACATTGTCCTAAATGTTGGATTGTTGGTTTCTTCTCTAATTTTTACTCGATGATAACCTGATATCAAGTCAATATTGGAAAATATCTTCGCTCCTTTTAGTTGATCAAAAAAATCATCGATCCGCGATAAAGGGTATCAGTTCTTTACAGTAACCATATTAAGTTGTTTGAAGTCAATACACAACCTTGGAGTTCCATCCTTTTTCTTCACAAAGACCACTAGGGCACCCCAAGGTGAGACACTTGTGTGTATGTACCCATTATTCAACAATTCTTCTAGCTACATATACAACTCTTTCAACTCCGATCTATTCATTATGTAGGGTGCTTTGGACATTGGGGTATCTCTAGACATTAAGTCAATAGAGAAGTCAATATCTCTTTAATGGAAATCTCGAAAATTCACTAAACATGTCTCCATATTCCATCAAAACTGGATAATCTCCAAGACTTGTATCATTATCCTTTGTTGGCTCTTCCATATGGGTTGCATATATTTTCACCCTTTACTAAAACTTATTTTTAGCTACAGTGATGAAATATATCTGATGAATATAGGTCTTGGAATACCTTGCATCGTCCTTGAATTTCTTTCCTCGTCAAGGCATGTGAAAGATTTTTTATAGCAATCTAGGACAACAGGATGCTTGTCCAACCAATTCATACCAATTAAGAAATCATATGACCCAAGTGGTATGATATTCAGATCTTCCTTAGTACCAGCTCCATTCATGCTTATTGGGAAATCCTTGACAAGTTCATTGATTTTTCTCTTTGTTCTAGTGGATAGTTGAACCAACCAAGACTTTTCATGCTTACATCTCTTCAATTTAAACCTCTCAACTATTTTTGGATCTATATAGCTATGAATAACTCCAGAATCAATCAAAATAACAATGGGTTTATTATCAATATTACCTTCTACCTCAATCATGTGGGATTGGCAATATGATTGTATGTTGTCCAAGGTTGCATAAATCCTTGGAATGCTCTTGCCCAAGTCATCCATTGTATCATCTTCTTGAATGTTGTGCATGGTCCTCATCATATCTCCCTTGTGAGTACAATCCTTGTACATGTGGTCTCATTCACATCCTCAACACTCTATAGGTCGTTGTCTTGTCCTTTTCCCCAAGGAATATGTCATTTTATGTTCACCTTGTGTCAATTGCCCTTGTTGATATGCTTGAGAGTTGTTCCTGAAAAAATGGTGGTTTGAATCCTTTCTTCATTTCATCCATCTTGCCTCTCTTCTTATCATCCCAAGCCTTTTGAAAATTTGGTCTTTTTTTGCTCTGTTCATAAAGATAGTTAGTTTTTCTTATGGCTTCTTCCAAGGTCTTGGGCTCATAAAAATGAATTTTACCACTATTAAAAGAAGGTATCCCACTCACAAATATTTGGATTTTTACCTTCTC
This sequence comes from Picea mariana, assembly GCA_032191745.1. Classification (NCBI taxonomy): domain Eukaryota; kingdom Viridiplantae; phylum Streptophyta; class Pinopsida; order Pinales; family Pinaceae; genus Picea; species Picea mariana. Next base: position 14,980 of record JASDQU010106664.1, on the reverse strand, counting down.
ATCCTTTATGAAGCCAACATACCTCAACAATTCAATGAATTCTCTCTCATATTCATCCATTGTCATCCTTCCAAGCTTGAGTTCAAAGAACTCTTGCATCTTCTTGTCATAATATTGCTCTAAAAAGAATTTATTTTTGAAAATACTCTTTGATTTCCTCCATGAGATCCTCTTCTCATCAATGTACTTAACCTGATTGAGTTGATCCCACCACATAGATGTTTTTCCTCAAAGATGGTATATTGCAATTCTGGATTCCAAATTTGATGAATAATCATGCAACTGGAAATATTTATTTGTGCCCAACAACCAATCTTCAGCATCTTCTACCTTCCTATGCTCTGCATCAAATGATGGTGGCTTGAGCTTCCTAAGATCTCCTTGCAAAATATCTTACTTGAGCCTCCTCCTCTATCTTCTGACAATAGACACACTTGGGCTACTCTCCAACCTTGAATGTGCATGAGCTCTTCTAGTCAAGTGTCCTATTGAATAATGATGATGTCTATTGACACTCATCAACTAACTAGATCCTCTATGATCATCTCTCCTATCATGATATCTGGATGTTTCTACTTGCCTTGCATTGGCTATTTGTTTTGCGCCAGAATATTTATTGACTTGTCTCTGCAACATATTCATACCTTGTAGCATCCCCTCCTGAGCTCTTATCATCCTTTCATTCTATTCTCTATAGCTCGACACTTTTTTTGAAATCTTCTTATAGCCTCAACCAACTCCATCGACTCCACCCTACTTCTTCGTCCATTGGACTCAACCTCTACATTTCCCATCTTCAATCCTATAAGATCATTGGGCATTGTCCATATTTTTTCTCCTCATATACGAACCAAATATGTTTTTCATGTACCTCTAATTATGCAAGAAATGTGCATGCAACAATTACTTGTTAGAGTTAAGCATATGGTAAAATATTTCATTAAATAGGCTACAGGTCATTCTTCAATTGAATTTATAAGTATGGATGCATTGAAATATGATTCTAATTATTTAGATACACTCTCCTCTGAATTATATTTCCAACGACTATACGCATGCCTCATTCTGAGCTAAAAGTTACAACCTTCTAAAGTTTGTCATTTCCACTTAATTGTTCTCTATTCTTACTGGTGCAATTCGGCTAAAAGAGCATATTTGGCCATCGGTAATAGAAAATATGTCAGAAACCAGAGAAAATAAAAATAAAAATTATATTGGGCATAAGCATAATTTATGATTATGAACACACAACAACTTTGGGATTTGAAATCGAATGCTCCCATCAAATTTTGTATAAATCTAGAATTGACGAATTTGCACTTTTACATTTTCTCTAGACTTGAATTTTTAACCAAAATTGGTTATCTCCCAAACAAAGAAAAACTAGGAAGAACTCCCTCAAGACAAATTTTTCCACATTGATGAGTAGATAAAATGTTTACTAAATAAATTTTCTGGATTAGAGATATGGTGTCTCTTTTCCTCTGAAGTTTTCAAAAATTCCCAAAAAGTGCCCAAGAATAATGGATTTCTCTTTGTTTGAGCACCTCCACTTAAACTCCTTTAAAATTCACTGGAAGTCCAACTAGGTATCCTCATTCCTACTTTTTGGACTCCCTATAAAAATTTCACCTATATTTAGGCCCCAGTTACTCAACACGACCCAGATCTTCAAAAGTCACTAATTTGTGTTTTTCAAAAAATTGAAGCAAAATTGGTCCATGGCCCTCAATGACACTTTTGTATCACTCGTCATTATAGAGACACCCTTTAAATTTCATCTGAATCTGATTTGAAATGCTCCTATTATGGCCAAAACAAGTTTTTGGCTTTATTTTCTCATTCTCTTTCCTCCTCCTTTTCCTCTTCCCTTCATTTCTCTTCTTCTCCTTCACTTCCACTTCTCCTGCGCTTTCTCCTCTTCTTCGACAATCACTTAAACCCTTCATCGAATGTCGACAATTTCCTTTGCATCGATGATCGGTAATTTTCTTTGCATCGACGATCAATAAATTCCTTTTCATCAACAATAGAATTATGAAAAGGTCCCTACTTCACATAATTTCGTTGAACTCTAATAGCTCCATCTGTGATCCATGGTTTTCTTTCATCGAAGATCTATAAAATCTCCATACTTCGTAAAATTTCTTCAAAATCCAATTGCTACATTGGTAATCGGTGATTTCCTTCATCGGTAATCTATGAAAAATGTTGCACTTCGTAGAATTTCACCTAACTCTGATCGCTCCGTTGGTGATCAGAAATCAATAATTTCCTTCATCGACAATCTACGAAAAAGTTTGCACTTTGTATAGTTTTGCCAAACTTCGATCACTCCATCGGCAATTTCCTTCATTGGAAATATATGAAAAAGTCCATACTTTGTAGAATTTTTTCGAACTCCGATTGCTCCATCGACAATCTATGACAAAATCTATACTCTATAAAATTTCATCGAACTTCGAAACTTAGAAGTTTTTGTCCAAATGTAGGATGAATATGGGTCATTGATCTTAAAAACAAATACAATATCAGCCATTGATTCATCAAAATCCATTTTATAACCCTTTCATTTTGACACCATGTCACTACCAACATGGACCCTATCAATCCACATCATCATTTGTACGGAATTTTTCAAAAATCCTAAAAAATTATATTTTTCGAAAATTTCATAATATTTATGAAATTTCATGCGGTTACATTTCATTTTATTATTACGATATACAATGTTTACATATTACATAGTCAATCTTTGGGCCATACATCGTATTTACATTATACATCACTAAACCGAGGATTACAAACATAGATGTCACATCTACACTTGTCGATTTATTGAATGAGTTCTTAGACAAGATGTTGGACACTTTACCAAAAGTTATCCCATCTCAATGTGCAGTCAATCATTTTATGGAACTAAATCATGGGTCCAAACCATAAGAAAATAGCCCTATAGACTATTGAGACTAGAGTTAGAAGAGTTAAAGAAGCAGATGTGCAAATTGATCAATGTTAGTTTCATTTGATCTCTATGGTCTCCTTATCGCGCTCCCATCCTCTTCCAAACAAAGGACACACATGAGTTGAGAATGTACTTGGACACCCGAGCATTGAAAAAAACAAATTGTAAAGAATAGGTGTCCCCTACCTTTGTCCATGCACTATTTTGACAATTTGGTGAAGGCCAAGTTTTATCAAAGTTAGACTTGAGGAAAGGGTACTATCAAGTGAGGATTGTGGAAGGAGGTGAGGCAAAGACAAGCTATGTAATGTGGTATGGAAGCCTTGAGTTTATGGTTATGTCTTTTGTCTTGTGCAATGCCCCGACAACCTTTTGCATCCTATTGAATGATGTGTTCAAAATATTCTTGGGCTAGTCAATGGTTGTTTACTTAGACAACATTGTGTTGTTGAGTGAGTATATGGAGGACCATGAGAGGCACTTGGAAGATGTCTTTGAGACACTTAGGGAAAATCATTTTTTTACTTGAAAAGTCTAAGTGTGTTTTGGGGAAAACTAAGATAGGCCAAGGATTCATTCACATGAACCTTGAGAATATTAAGGCCATCGAAGATTGAGAAGAGCCAAGAATAATACAAAGTAAGAAGTTTCCTTAGTTTGGTTAACTATTACCATGGTGTTTGTTGAGTCTTTATATTCTAGGATATTGGCACCTCTAAGTAATTTGTTGAAGAAGGATCGATTGTGGAAGTGGTTGAACAAGTGTCGAGTAATTTTTGTGAACTAAAGCACATGCTCACAACAACATCACTATTCAATATCCCATGATTTCAAGGAGCATTTGAGTTTCATACAAATTCCTTAGATTGGACCATAGAAAGATTTTTTTATCCTAGATGGTCATCCAGTAGTGGCCTTTGAGAGAAGGAAGCTACAAGATTGAAAACAGAGGTAACCCCTTCATGAGAAGGTGATAAATGTAGTTGTGCATTACTTGCAAGTATGGAGGCATTACATACTAGGAAAATGTTTTGAAGATGGAAAATGTGGGAATATGTTATTTTTCCACCCAAGCAAACCCAATGGAAAGACTTTTTTGCTAAATTTGACATGACGAATAAATATCAACCAGGCAATTTGAACGTTGTGGAAGATGCCTTGAGCGGAAAGGCACACCTTGAAACAATGGATAAACGATACAATGAACCTTTGTCGATGCCCATGGAGAGTAAAGGGAAATTCATTATAGATTTTGAAGAGAATATCTCGACAAGGATATGAAAAACTCTAGTCATTGTAAATGTCCTTGACAAAGTAAAGGATGGAAAAATGATGAAGTTTTGGATGGAATGTGAGTTCCTATACTATGGTGATGGCCAAATCTATGTGCATAAGGCAGTGAACCTCTAGAAAGAACTCTTAAGAAAGTGGCATAATCCAGTTAGGGTGAGACACCTAGGTAGAAAAGAACAATTGTTTTGTTGGAAAGAGGCTACCATTGGGAATGTAAGAAGAAACACATAGAATAGTACTCTCGAACTTGTCTTACATGCCAACAGGACAAGGAAAGAACCAAAATGCAAGTTGGACCACTCCAACATTTTTGAGTTTCAATGAGACCTTGGGTGAATGTCTCCATGGACTTCATTACTCATCTACTAGAAGCACAATATTATAGTGGGATATGGTGGTGGTAGATTGTTTTTCGAAGCATGCAACATTTGGTCCAACGAAGGTGCCCTGCCAAGTTGAGGGAGTGATGAAGTTGTTATTTAAGCACATAGTTAACAATTGGGGTCTCCCTGAAAATTGTGTCAAATGGAGACACAAGGTTGAAAGTGCAGTTATAAATAGAGTTATTAAAATTACTGGTTGGAACCAAGTTGTTGATGAGTAACAACTACCATCCAAAAAGAAATTGACAAATGGAATGCACCACTAACCTTTTGGAGATTTACTTACGATAGTCCAATCACATTCGCAACTCGAGTGTGTCCTTCAATTGTAAGAGGATGGGAGTGCCACAAGGAGACCATAAACATTGAATGAAACTAATGTTGATCAGTTCACCTAGTTGTGTCCTCAACTCTTCCAACTCAATGCTCGATAATTTGTAGGGATCTTTCACTTGTGCTTTGGACCTAAGATATAACTCAATATGATGATCGACCGCACACCAAGGTGAGAGCAGTTTTCAGAAAAAGTGTGTCCACCTGTGTGAGAATTCATTGAACACATCAATAGTTGCAGGTGGCACACACGTCCATGTTCCTCTTTTATCCACCTCATCAATCAAATATGTAGCATAGATCATTTATTTTGGTCATCAAGCTACCCTCTTTGTGCTTAGGCAAAAAACACATACACCTTCCCATCCATCTCCATTACTATTGCCTGCATGAAAAAAGGTTTTTGGCATTCAAGTATTATCAAATTATTTGCAAACAACATAAGGAACAATCTTGGTTCATTGCAAGAAGTCTTACCCCAAGATAACTTAAAAGTCATCCAACTACACCACTATGAATTTCGCAGGACCTTTCCACTCTTCTATTTGTAAAGTAACTTTCATGGAAACTCCTATTGCGGCCTTTGCACTAGATTTAAACACCTTAACTTAACACTAGCTTGGTTCAAATCTAAGAACAAATTTCTTGGTGAATTCATTATTTAAGAAGTTGTGTCTATCGATTCCACAACTAGCCTTTCATTCACTACCAAATCTACATAACAAATCTTATTTTAGTTCTTCCCTTACCATCCTTTATGGCCACCTAGAAAGGCACCTAAAAATTGCATGGGACTCCCTAATGGAGGCTACACATACCCACGTAAGCACCTCACACAAAAAAAATTGTTAAGTGACCTTCATTGTAATGAAGACAAACCAAAGACTTACCTCTACTCGAAGTTGGTTGCACTTGGGCACATTGCAAACCCAACCTTTGAAATTTCATTCATTATGTGATTAATCACTTAGGATCAACTCCAGTTGTCCCTTAAGACTATTTGTAGCACTTATTCAATGGTTTTTGTCATCATCTTTGTGCCACAGAAGTATTCCTTAAGTCACATTGGCATGCTTTCAAACTCTTTATCCAAACTGCATGCAACTCGTCACATCACTTCAGTGCTTGGCTCAACCTCACCCATCTAACTTATAGCAAGTCTCAATTATTTAATCACTGAAACAACCCTTGGAGTTGCCTCTCTGGTTTTTGGTCTGTTTGTATCCCAAAGGTGGGATGACAAACTTTTTTTTTGTCTCTCAGGCATGTTATCGCACAGTTTATAGTAGGAGTAAATGATGGATGAAAGAAGGGAAAAATGGCGTAACTGAGACTATCCTACCAGTGTCACCTCAATAGGATAGCTCTTTCTGTTTAGGGTGGTGGGCCTAGGGGAGACGTCCCCGATGACCTGGGGTTCTGAGAAGGCAAGGTTTAAAAGGCTAAGTGATATTTTTCCCCTCACAAGTCACCACCAATCATAAAGTCTCGGCTAATCAACCAATAAAGATAAGTAATAACCAAGAAGATGTACCTGCCCGAGACAAAGCAACAAGGAAACTATGTGCAATATCACTTGCTTGGTTAGTACTTCATATAATCATGGACTTGTGATATAAAGCAATTGATAAACAATATTGATGAAGCAAATCAACGATGTAAACTAGCAATGATTACGATGTATCACTTCACAATAAATGCTAGAGGAACTTCACAATGTGCTATGAGAATTTATCAATGTAATAATACCAACATTAGAAGCAACGCTTCAGCCAATCACTCAATTTCTTGAAAGATAAATAAATGTTGCAAGGTACAAGTATAACACAACTAGATAATATCAGCAATAGGGTTAGTGAATGTTAGTCTAAGCTAGGGTTAGAAGTAGTTAATGATTGTTCAAGAATATTTAGAAGTTGTGTGTGCTCAAGGTACTCAACACAAGAAGTCTTAGATCAGTGTGTTATTAGGGAAAATGGAGTCAAGATGACTACAAGTGTTGAATAGTCGAAAATGATAGTGATAGGGCTAGAGACAATAGGGTTTAATGTTGAAGTGTTGCTAAGGAAAGGCCTCAACAATCAAACCCTAGGGGAGACGGATCACTAAATTGTAGTAGATCTAGGCTTTACTATGTCTTCCTCCTTCTCTAGCTCAAAAGACAAATTTGAACGACTAGCTTGAAAAATAGATGGTAGGGATAAAGACAAGAGAGTTGGATGATGAAGTGTTGCTAAGGCATGGATTCATCAATGAAACCCTCGGGGGAAATGGCTCACTAAAGTGTAGAAACCATAGGCTTTAGTGCATTTTCCTCCTTTATCTCAATGATAAGATGAAAACGGCTAGGCTAGAAGAGTAGAAGTAGAGTGTTAATATGACAAGGCTCTATCTAACTTCAACAAATCAAAATGGCTTTTAGCTCAACTTAATAGGGACATGAAAGAAGGACACCAACATGTGCTTGTCCCCTAGGGTTTAATTCAACGAATTATAACAACAAAATGCATGTAAACAATACCATAACCATTCAATAAAGAAGTGTTTGCATAAATTTACTTACATCCACCAAACATTCATATAGCCAAACACTAGTTGTAAACCTTCCACCAAGAAAATTCCAAAATAGCCAAGAAAGAGAGTCATTCAACAAGTGCGCATCAATTTTCAACCAAAAACCCTAAAGAAGGGCGCAAATTTCAGAACTCACTATGTGTGAGTGAAAGATGATGATCAAAATGAGAGTTTTAGCTCTCTACTTATACAGTACAAATGACCTTAATTAAATTTTAGGTCACCAAAAGGTCGACAGGGCCAAAATACCAAATAATATTGTTTCACATTAAATGTCATAAATTAAACCCTAATCAAGAAAAAGTAAGACGTCGTGCCCTTTCTAGGGTGAAGTTATCCCTTCTTAGGGAAGTATTGGCCTCTTGGAGCAAAACGTTAGCCCTCTTTAGGCTTCTCCAAGTTGTCACACGTGCCATAACTGCCATGACTACCTCCCAAAAACATCCACAATGTTGGATGATGTCATGGGCATCCTGGTGATGTCATGGGCCTTCCAAGGCCAACGTTCCAGTGGAGAGGGCACAACCCCCCCTAGGAAAGGCTCTGCCAAGGTGCCATTGTGGAACGTCCTCCTCTTCTCTGATGCAAACCCCTTTGTCATGTATCTACCCCTTGTTGGGGTCTCAACATCCATCTGGTGGGCTCTTCATCCCCATGGAGGTCCGAACTAATCATCTCCCCATGTGTACCTGTCCAATATGGTACCTGTCCATCAGGCATGATCCTACACATCAACAAATACGCCCTCCATGGGCTCACAAGTTACAGGGATCATAGCAATGTCAATCACATCCAATCATCAATTTTATTAAACGTGTGCATAAAACCCTTTTTACTTAGTCAAGTGCTCAAAGACATTATACAAATATGCAAGGCAAGTTTGGAGGAAGTGACATGGCGTCCTATTAGGCTAGTGTCCACTGGTTGTGGGATGTTTCCGGAAGAAATCAGATCCAATTCATGTTAATGGATGAGGTGGATAAGGGATGTCCTGACAAGGGGTGCAGTGATAGTAGGGAAATGCATGGCTTACCTGTGGGTGCCTTTGTAGAAGGTGAGTTGCACCAGTCTTAGATGCAAATGTTTCCAAGCCCATTCATGCCTTTTATCTTTATTCTTTATTTCTTTTTCTTTCAAGAAGCTAATCAGGGGACACTGCCCTGGCGTGGTGAAGAATGGTGGCAATGTTACCCGCAAGCACTTTCATGGAAATGAGAAAGTTGGCTTGTGATGAGACCCTTTTTCTCTCGGCTATGCCACCAAGAGCCACTACCCTGGCGTGGTAACCATGTTCTAGTAGTGTCATATCGCTAGATTCCCATCGACCTAATAGGTTGGCTCGTGATGAGACCCCCTATCCTCTGACTAGGTCTTGTTTTATCATTTTTTATGGGTCCCTATGTTTCTTGTTGAGAAGCCTTTTACTACTTTCTCGGGGATCTCTAGGCGAAGCATCTCAAGATTTTATTTTTAGGATTTTATCTTTTTCCATCTTCTTTATCTTCTGGGCCTTTAGCCCCTTCTTCCCACAAGGTAAGGTCCAACCCTTAAATAATTGGCCAACCCAATGCCCAGACCAGTGTAATGGGATGGATGAGAGGGTGTAAGATGGAAAGTGGTAAGTATGACGGGAGAGGACAATGGATTTTCATAAATCCCCCCAGTGGCAACTAAAAACCTACGGGCACAGTCTTACTAGGGAGTCCTTTCATTCCCCCTAGACATGGTCAAGTGGATAAGTATAAGATCCAAGCACACGTTAGAAACAAAAAGAACTAAATGCACATATTCAAAGGTTTTGAGGATCAGAGTGACACATACCATGATACCCAGACTCATTACCTCATGGAGCAATATCCATCTCTGTTATAGAACCAATCTGAGGTGATGGATGTTTCTATTGCTAACAAAGTGGAGGTGATGAAAGGAAGAAAATATGGGCCCTCCAAGGCCATGCTCAATTTGATCTGGCTCTTGGTACTCCATGTCTAGGACCTATGGGCCTCAATCTCCTTAGTTATCCTTAAAGTGGGGGATAACAAGGCCTCTTTGGGAGGACATTTTTGTACTTAGTAAAAAGACTAATATGACACTGCCTTTTTGCAGCAACAACAATACATGTTTTGACATGTATCTAAAGAATGTAATTTTATTCTATGAATAAAATTATGTTATTTTCCAAGGAAAAGAGTTGGCTGCAGTGACTACTGTTGGTTGTGGTGCCTGATTATAAAAATTGCCTTGTAAAATATTGTAATTTTGTAGTCAATTTGGACCGTTCATTATAAGGTTGTAGATCTGATGGTAGAAGTTATTTTAGGGATTGTTTCCCTAGAAGGCAACCCTTTTTTATGAGGAAATTGTATTGAGGTTGTGTATTATTGAGAATATTGTATTCTAAGAGAGGAGACTGTGAGATAAACAAGAGAAAGTTACAGTGGGTGTGTTGTAGGTTGTATCCCTTCATTTTGCTGGATAATAATAAGGAAGGACTTGACAATTTATTTGATGGACGTAGCCCACACTGGGTGAACCACGTATATCTTTGTCTCTATTGTATTGTATATCTTTTATGTTTTATTTCCACATTTGTTTTATTTTATTGTTTTACGATCCTGTTTTTCTAATAACCGGTATCAAAGCGAAAGGTAACTCGTAGGAAAAGAGGGTTCATGGTTCGAGTGAGAGCAATGGTGAAAGATGGAAAGTTTATGTTTGAGAAATTTAACAGCCAAAACTACTAGTTATGGAAGATGCAGATGGAAGATTATTTATATCAAAAAGATCTATTCCTACCATTGGGTGGAATAACAAAGAAGTCGACGACCATGAAGGACGAAGAATGGGAGTTTCTTGACATAAAAGAACTAGGAACTGTTATCCCCGATATCTAGGGATATCTAGGAGATCATGTCTCGAGGCCCACATGGTCCCAGACATGGAGTACGAGAGCAGATTGACCTGAGCATGGCCCTTGAGGGCCCATATTTTCTTCTTCTCAGCCACACTTGTCTTGTCAGCAGTACCAGCCTCCATCACTACC
>JASDQU010106663.1:257761-268534 GCA_032191745.1 Picea mariana | reverse complement strand
CGCATCCTCTTCGTCTTTTTATGTTCATCTTGGTTGTGTCTTGACTGGTCGTCGAGTGGTGACGTGGAGTCCAGTGTGTTTGTATTCCCTCTTACACGCGTGCACACACGGTTAAAACAAAAAAAAATTTGCACCTGTTGACAGAGTAGTTGTTCTGAAGAGGAGGGTCGTTACACCCAGCTAGTTAGGAGCAGCCTATCCAGCTCCCTAGCTCCAGAAAACCAAAAGGAATCCTGGCCCTCGGCCCAAAACCCCCAGCAAACCGGTGCCCCCCTATTTCTGATTCACCAAAAAAAAAAAACCCAAAGACAAACTCCTCACCAGAGATCTCCCACGGAAATATCCTCCTCTCAAAATGCTTCCTCCCCTCCAAAAGAATGTCCCTTCCCCCGTAAGACTCTTCCCGTCATATTCCCCCTTCACCGAATCTCCCCCCTTCATTAATTTCCTTATCTCTCCCATTAATATCTTATCCCATTATATTTATTATCTTATCCCTATATTTAATGTTTCTTTTCCCTCCCGTATACATAAATCTTCAATACATTAAATTATTAACCTCCTTTAATTCTTTACTCAATTATTTAATGAGTCAATAAATAATTAATTAATCATTGACATATATGGACAAATAATTGATAATAATTAATTAGTTAATATTATTTAAGAAATAATTATTGTTTAACTAACATATTAGGACAGTCAGATTATCAAATTAATTATAATTAATCATCCCTATGCATTTATTTAATCAGGGTTGTTACACTCTCAGTGTGCGCAAGAGCAGGATGTTATAGTGACAGAGGTGAAAAGGACTCTAGTATAAGGTTGGGAGGAACAAGGTCTTCAATGTGTGGTTTCCCCACGGTTCTAGGTTTTATTTCTTGTTATGAATATGTTGATTTAAATATTACTGTTCTTTTATTGTGCATTACTGTGGATAAAATCTTGGCATAAATAAAATGTAACAATATGAGAATTAAGTGCATTATTAAAACAGGATTGATGCATATCATAAGTTCAGGTAGAAAAACTTTGAAATAAATTTAACAGTTATTCTGATACTAGATCTATGAACATAATCATACTACTAGTAATAAAACAATGAAATTCGTAGGTAAAAACCTAGTCAATAAACTAAATTTTTATTCGGATAAGAAACTTGTATGGAAGAGAACAAAGTTTCAACAAATACAATGAATATAAAAAAAAGGAATCATTACAGGGTTCATCAAAATACAATGCATACAACTAGAAAGGAATTGATACAGATTAGGAATCGATACAGATTAACCCAGGTTCAATATATAAAAGTAGAAAAGAAATTATTACAGATTCACATAAGGTTCCGCAAGATACAGTATGCATATATTCAAAAGGGAAATTGTTACAAAGATAGACATAGTACCCTGTGTATATTAAAAAGGAAGGGAACAATTTCAAATTAAACCAATTTTAGAAAGATATGAGTATTGACTATATATTCAACGAGGAATCGTTACTAAATAGAGTTTAAAGTAATGATTGTGTAGGATCCCTTAATTTTTTAAATATAGTTTAACAAAATACTAAGTAATGAATGTGTAAACAAAAACTGTATATAATTGAGAATGAGTCGTAAAATAGACTACATGTGGCTACAAAACTGTCAAAATTCGTAGACAACAGTTCGAAGCTAGAGGGATTTCAGGAATAATTACATACAAAAGTATTCGGTCAACTAGTTCGATAGAATGTAGGAGAAGAAAATTCGCATTCTCTGATATCAATTTTTAAACCTAAAGAAGTATTGAAACACAAATACCTTTATGTACAAGGGCATTTTTGAAGCTCCATGGTAAATGCCTTCTTGACACCTACATAATGAACAAGCAAACAAGTTAGTAAGTTGCATGATTTTTTATAATCAAACAAAATTTACATACACAAATAGAGGTAAACTTACCATGGATGGGCAGAGTGTCGATGTATCTCCTTCCATCATCGTTGAACCACACTTGAATGATCAGGTTCATTGGAAAAATCATGGGTACCCCTCGCAAAATCAAAAGGGCCCATCATTAGTTAATATCCAAGAATAAATAATAGATATAAATTACAACATATGTACATAATATAAACCAAAGAAACTATTAAGCTCTGTGCGAACATTGTCTGCACAAATAATTATAAAAAAAGTCTTAAACTAAGTATAAGATGAATAAAACGAGATGAAGGGTCTTAATCGTCGACCAAAAACGAGAGTGACAAAAAAATTTAATTTAAGTCCCTACACTAATCCTATAATGGTAATCTCGGACCACTAAGTTCATGAGAATATTGGGTAGCGACGAAAAATCCCCGAGGTTAAGGCAAAATCTCTTGAAACAAATCTGGAAGCAATACTACGATGACCGAATATACAACCTACAGTCACTACATTATATATATATATATATATATATATATATATATATATATATATATATATATATATATATATATATACGAGAAGCTCGATAATATATATAGTTGGCAGAATAAGGTCTGACTCCAACTACAAACTAATATTATGGAGGATAATTCTTAGGAAATATTACCAAGTTAATTAAGCTACCAACAATAGTTACAAGAAACCCGAGTGAGTAAGGGAGGTTATTACCAATTAAAGGATCCAACTCTGAAATCGTTTGAAATGACCAACTACAAGACCGAGGAAACTACGAACGCCCAGATATTTTACCAAATAAATTCCATAGAAAACAAAAATGAGAATTGGGTAATCAGACCTATACCATGTAACTCGTAAAATGCAAAACCTCTCCGAATGAACACATATCCAAGGAAAATAAAGTGAAGAATGTGAAATGAGATAAGTGCGGGAAATTTTGGGTGGCTAAAGGATCTAAAAAGAAACCCTAATGCCTGGAGGCATAACAAACCAAAACGTATACAATTTTTAGGACACTTGTCAAGTAAACCTCCTCGAGATGGTAACATCACATGTGGCGCATGTAGGACCACTGCATGATAAATTCTCCATAGGGTGCATTGGTTAATGAGAAAAAATTGGCGACGTTTTAATTCCGGTCAAGTACCATAGTACGAGTTTAAACCTCATAAAACCCCCTAATAAATACTTAAGTCTGAACCTTCTTGTCGAAGGACGAGAATAATATGTATGGTTGGATTACAATGAAAACTCATTTCAAATATGTTGAATTAATCTACAATGTAATCTTACATATTATATGAATTTTGTTTATATCTATGTGAGCTACCTTAAAAAAAATACTAAAAAGCATATCGTATGAAACGAGTCAAGGAGCATAATAATAATAATGTGATAGTATCAATAGTAACCCACAACCATAAGGGGAGGGATATAGAAAACATTCAAACCATCATGCGACCTTATACTTGGTATGGATCATGACCTCAAGAAGCAACAAATATATATAGAGATCGCAACTTAGTAACAACAATTATATTTATAGGTTATCAAATACTGGTCTTAATGAATTAAGACTTGAGATAACTTATATAAACACTACACAGAAGTTCCATTATTAAACTATAATATTATATGACAAGCTATGAGCGATTATAAAGGTCTTTATGTGTAATTATGTAGTTACTATGAGATTCTTGTTATAACAAAACGTTGAAAGGATAACGAGATTTTTGTATAATAAGGGAAACAAAGAAAGTCATAAGATAGGAATAAAATTATATGTGACATTAATGGTGACGAAGAAACATTAGAGTATATTATGGTTATTTGTTAATATATATAAAAAACCAATAATGGGATTTTAGGTCTCTGACATAATGGTATCAGAGCAAGGTTACAACACCTGGCCTTTTTCATGGGATTTATCACAGAAAAATCTAACATGTAAATTGTCTTGATTTTATTCTTACCTCTAGGAAGAAAAATAATTTGATTTTGTAGGAAAATGACTAAAGTACCTGAGACTCAGGCAGAAGAGCCTCATGAAGAGAATCCTGAACAAGGGAATGTAGGTTATGAACATCTATGGGTGGATCTGAATAATGATAGACATTCATAAATTATAAAGACAGTAACATATTTGAGAGAAGAATTAAAAATCGTGAGAGATTATAATGAAATAATTATAAAGACTCAAGAGGAACTAAATACATATCTTCTAGAAAAAATGTGCAATCAAAATACTGATAAAAATAAAGGGAAAAATTCTAGTAACTCCAAGATAGCCCAACCAAAGAAGAAAGCAAGAAAATTGGAATACACGAAATCTGAGACAGAGTCAGTATACAAGGATACAGAAGATACTGAAACATCTACGGAAAGTAGTTCTAATCCCAAACAAAGAACCAAAAAGAAACCTAAAAAACATGATGAAGTCATGGGAGAATTTAAGAATATTAAACCACCAACCTTCAATTGAGAACTGGATACTAGTGAGGAAGTAGAGGCATGGCTCTCTGGTATGCAGAAATATTTTCAAATCTGCAATTACTCAAGTGAGCTTAAAGAACGGATGGCTATCTACAATTTGACAGAAAAAACAGATATATGGTTGCAGGATATAAAAAGAGTAAAAAGTATTAAGGAAAGGAAAATTACATTTAAAACCTTTAAGATATATTTTAAGAAACAATACATGTATGAACAATATTATGAGGGTAAAGCCAAGGATTTATATGAACTAAAAATCGGAAATCTTATAATGAAATATTTATGTAGTAAGTTTCTGAGTTTGTTGTGTTATTTAACTTACATTGTGGATGAAAAACCAAATATTCAATGATTCTTGAGTTTCATACCTAGTTCTTATATAGATCAAATTGAGTTCGATAACCCAAAAACATTGGAAGAAACCATGAGGAAAGCTAAACTTCATTTTGAGAAGTATAAAAATAGAAATGAAAATTCAAAGAATTGGAATGGGAAAAAGGTTGAGAGGTTTGACCCTAAGAAGAAAGGGGGATATTACTCTAATAAAAATACCGATAAGAGATTTCAAGGAGGTAATAAGTTTAGAACAAGTAAACCTTTCAATCAACCTGAAAATAAGGATACTAAACCACCAACCTTCTTCAATAAGTAAACTTCCCAAAAAGGGACAATAAAATGTTGGGAATACAGTGGTCCTAATTACTATAAATATTTTCCTCGTGGGAAGAAGGACAATATCAATGTACAAATAGTATAGGAAGCAACTACAGTTGGTGAGCTGGCAAGGTCTACACCAAAAATCAACGCAGCCTTGGAAAATCGACATGTAGATCATCAAACTTCAAAGGTAGATATTGAAGGTATGATACATAACCAACCAATTATTGTTTTAATTGATCCAGGTGATAGTTTAAGTTATATTTCACCAAGAGTTGTAGAATTCTTTAAGTTAAATAAGGAAAAGTTTGAAAATTCCTAGTTAGTAGAATTAGCTACATGAACTAAAAGGAGAATTGCAAATGTTGTTTAAAAATGTGAACTTGGTATGAATGAATTAAGAACACAAATAGATTTAAACTTATTACCTTTAGGATATTATAATGTGTTAATGAGTATGGATTGGATGGAAAATTTTAAAGTGGTATTAGATTGTTACAATAAAACATTTACTTTTGTATATGAGAGAGGTAACATTATAAACATTAAAGAAGTATCAAGACCTATTAGTATTAGAGAAATAACAACCTTACAAGTTAAAATATGCATTCTAAAAGGGTTTAAACTGCTTTAAGTACACATAAATTATAATGAAAAAGAGGAAAGTAATAATGAATTAGATAACTTTCCAGTATTACAGGAATTTCAGGATGTATTCCAGGATATTCCTGGACTACCTCCTAAGAGAGAAATACATTTCTCCATAGACCTGATACTTGGAGAAATTTCTTCTTCAAAGGCTCCTTATAAGATGAATATCCTAGAGTTAAATGGAATAAAAAGTCAATTGCAAGAATTGATAGATAAAGAATATATCCAACCAAGTGTGTCTCCATGGGGAGCACTAATACTTTTTGTTAGAAATAAATATGGTACATTATGTTTATGTATTGATTATAGACAACTTAATAAAATGACTATTAAGAATAGATATCCATTACCTCGTATCAATGATCTGTATGATCAAGTATGAGGAGCTATAATCTTCTCTAACATTGACTTATGTTCTGGTTATCATCAAGTTAGGATAAAGGATGAAGATATTTATAAAACAACATTTAGAACAAGGTACAAACATTATGAATTTGTCATAATATATTTTGAGTTGACTAATGTCCCAACCTCATTCATGTTCTTGACGAACAATATTTTGATTAAATGTCTAGATAGTTTTGCGATCATCTTTATAGACGATATACTCATCTATTCAATGGATGAAAAGGAGCATCGAGAACATTTAAGAATAGTATTACAGATACTAAGAGAACAAAAATTATATGCAAAACTGAGTAAGTGTGAGTTTTATAAAGAGAAAATTCAGTATCTAGGACATGTAATTTACAAGGAAGGTATAATAGTTGACCCGGAAAAAATAAAGGCTATAATGAATTGGCTCGAAACTAAGGATGTTTCATACATAATATCTTTTATGGGTATAACTGGCTATTACCGAAAATTTATAGAAGGGTTTTCTAAGATTGTATATCCTATAACATTGTTACAAAAGAAAGGAACTAAGTTCAGATGGTCTGAGAAATGTCAAGAAAGTTTTAACAAATTAAAACAACTCTTCACTACAACTCCTATATTAAAATTCACAGACCTAGATAAAGACTTTGTAGTATGTACAGATGCATTCCGCAAAGGGCTTGGAGGAGTGTTAATGCAAGAAAACCATGTAATATCTTATGAATCTAGGAAATTAAAGAAACACGAAGAAAATTATGTAACATATGAATGGGAATTGGATGCAATAATACATGCATTAAAGATGTGGCGACATTACCTAGTAGGCCGAAAATTCTTGTTGTTAACAAATAACATCTCTCTAAAATATTTGTTTGATAAAAAAAATTAAATGCTCACCAAGCAAGGTGGTTATCCTTCTTTAAAAAGTATGATTTTGAGATAAAAAAACATTAAGGGAAAATAAAATAAAGTGGAAGATGCATTAAGTAGACATGCAAATCTAATTTATATCGTTACTAGAAGTAACTACAAAAAAAAATTAGAAGAAAGGGTAAGGTTATCATTTGAACCAGAATATCGAAATATTAAGTTAAACATCACTGATAATTCAATGATATTAGAAGAATCATATTTTAGATTCTCAAAAAGTGGATTTTTAATGTATAAAAACAGTTTGTATGTACAAGAATCTAATGAGATTAAGTTGTTAATTTTAGATGAACTGCATAAGAAACCATATTATGGACACCCAGGTTACCATAAATTGATTACTATGCTGAGAAAAGAATTATATTGGCCAAATATGAAAGGATAAACAACTGGATATCTAGCTAGATGTTTAGAGTATCAACATGTTAAGGTTGAACACCAACATCCAGTTGGACTATTATAGCCTTTACCCATTTCGGAATGGAAATGGGAAATGATAATTATGGATTTTATTACTGGATTTCCTAGAAGTAGTAAACAAAATGACTTGATTATGGTTGTGGTTGATAAATTGAGTAAAGAAACACACTTCATTCCTGTGAAATCAACCTACAAGGCTATTAATATAGTAGAAATTTTCATGAAGGAAATATTCAGGTTACATGGAATCCCTAAAGTTATAATATCTGATAGAGATGTTAAGTTTACCAAAAATTTTAGGAAGGCTTTATTTAAAGGGTACATACCAAAATGAAATTCAGTACTGCTTATCATCCTCAAACGGATGGAAAAACTAAAAGAACTAACGATATTCTTGAAGACATGCTTAGAATGTATGTTATGGACAGACTTGGTAAATGGGGAGAATATTTGTACTTAGTTGAATTTTCTTATACTAATCATTATCAAACTTCAACAAAACTTATTTCTTTTGAAATTTTATATGGAAAACAATGCCATACAACTATTTCATGGAGTAATCCTGTAAATATATTGATGATAGGACTAGATATGTTAAAAGGCATGGAACTAACAGTGAAATGGGTACAACAAAACCTGAAAGTAGCCCAGGACATGCAAAAAAATTATGTTCATGCAAAAAGGACTCCAAGAGAGTTCAATATTGGAGATCATGTGTATATTAGAGTTAAACCTAAAAAGATTTATTTATGGCTAGGCAGGTATACTAAGTTAGCACCTAGATATTGTGGCCCATTTGCGATACTTGCTCAAATAGGACTTGTAGCTTATAAACTTAAACTTCCAACTACAATAAAAGTACATGATGTGTTTCACGTTTCATTACTAAAGAAATATATACATGACCCTACTCAAGTTGTTGATTGGAAAATGATATAGGTGGAACCCATGGGCGAGTTCCCACTAGATTCAAGTCATATTTTCAACAAGAGGGAACTTACAATTTGGAAACGAGTCGTAGGAAAGGTAAAGGTGCAATGGAAGAACCTTAGTCCAGAAGAGGCTACTTGGGAAATGGAAAGTAATATGCGGGAAGCATATCAATGTATGTTCCAAAATGGTTTTGATGGAAACTAGTTATCACCAAGGATGGTGAAAACTTCTAGGGGGGGGTGTATGTGATACCCCAAAACTTGGATTTTTTAATTATTATTTCCATTATTGTTTTTATTTTAGAATTTTAATTATTTTTCCGAAAAGACAATTTGGTCGATTGACCAAAATTGAATTGTAAAACCTTATTATTTTGTGAAAATAAACACATGTGGAAAAAGGGGCACACATTGAAGCAACTGTTAAAGAGGGAGTTAGGAATCCAAATGGGTTGTCCAAGTGGAAGCATACCGAGACAAGTTGTGGAGTTAACTTAACTTCAAAAAGACACATTCCATATTTATAGAAGAATCTACGAAAACGTGTAAAGTTGAATATGAAAGGTGGTCAATGAGCAAGAGGCTTGAGAAAAGTGTCACAAGTCCTAGGAAAAATAAAAGTAGTCATGACAATGGAATCATATGCCATTCCGAGGAGGAAAAGTGATAGCTTGAGAAGGATACACACAAAGTGACCTGACACAGTGAACTTTCAAATATTGCACACAAAAATTGGAGCTCAGAATTATGTAAGAGGCCACATAGGCAGCCCCTTGGATTCTGAACTCAGCTCGGAGGTGAAAAAGGTAACAAAGACTCTAGTCTAAGGTTGGGAGGAATAGGGTCTTCAACATGTGGTGTCCCCAAAGTTCCAGGTTTTATTTATTGTTACAAATATTTTGATTTAAATATTACTGCATTATTATTGTGCGTTACTGTGGCTAAAATCTTGGCATAAATAAATTGTAATAGTATTAGAATTAAGTGAATTATTAAAGCAAGATCGATGCATATCATAAGTTCAGGTAGAAAAATTGTGAAAGAAATGTAATAGTTATTATGATCATATATCTATGAACATAATCATATTACCAGTAATAAATCAATGAAACTCGTAGGTAAAAACGTAGTCAATAAACTAGAGTTTTATTCAGATAAGAAAATTGTATGGAAGAGAACAAAGTTTCAACAAATACAATGAATATAAATAAAATGAATTGTTACAGGGTTCATCAAAATACATTGTATACAACTGGAAAGGAATTGATACAGATTAACCTAGGTTCAATATATATAAGTAGAAAAGGAATTATTACAGATTCGAATAAGGTTCCACAAGATCCAATATGCATATATTCAAAAGGGAAATTGTTACAAAGATATAAAAAGTACATTGTGTATATGAAAAAGGAAGGGAACCATTTCAAATTAAACCAAGTTTAGAAATATTCGAGTATTGACTATATATTCAATAGCGAATCATTACAAAAACTAAGCAGAGTTTAAAGTAATGACTATGTAGGATCAAAAGGGAATCCATTATTTTTTAATCAAAGTTTAACAAAATACAAAGTAAAGAATATTTAAATAGCGATTGTATATAATTGAGAAGGAGTCGTAAAATATTGTACATATGGTTACAAAACTATCAAAATGCGTAGACAACAGTCCGAAGTCACATGAATTTAAAGAATAATTACATACAAAAGTATTTGGTCGACTAGTTCGATATAATGTAGGAGCAGAATAATCACACAATGTGATATCAATTTTTAAACCTAAAGAAGTATTGAAACCCAAATACCTTTCTATACAATGATATTTCTGAAGATCCATGGTAATCGTCATCTTGACACCTACATAATGAACAACAAAACAAGTTAGTAAGTTGCACGAATTTTTATAATCAAACAAAAGTTACATACACACATAGATATAAAATCACCATGGATGGGTTGAGTTTTGATGTATCTCCTTCCATTGCCATTGAATCGCACCTGAATGATCAGGGTTGTTGGATAATTGATGGGTACCTCTTACAACATCAAAAGGTCCCATAATTAGTTAATATCCAAGAATAAATAACATATGTAAATTACAATATATGTAGATAATGTAAACCAAAGAAACTATTAAGCTCGGTGCAAACACCTCTTGCACAAATAATTATAATAGAAGCCCTACACTAAGTCTAAGATGAATAAAATGACATGAAGGGTCTTAAAATTCGACCAGACATGAGAGTGACAAAACAAATGAATTTAAATCCCTACACTAATCTTGTAATGGTAAAATTGGATCATTGAGTTCATGATATTACTGGGTACCGACAAAAAATCCCTGAGGTTAATATAAAACCCCTCAAAACAAATCTGGAAGAAA